>PYHW01010756.1:556788-575802 GCA_013186435.1 Turdus rufiventris
GCACCGGACTATAAGGCGCACTTCCGGGTTTGGGGAAAAATTTTAGTCAAAAGGGTGCGCCTTATAGTCGTGAAATTACTGTAGCTTTAAGAGGGATCAAGTAGATTCAGTAGAATAAATTAGATAAAATATTAATCTATCTGTTATCTAATATAAAATATCTCTAAGACTAAGGATGTGACTTCTGAACCAAATTTCTTAACTTTGTAGAAAGCTATTCTGTGAAGATAATGAAAGTTTTAAAGCTTTTCTAAAGTGTTTGAGGCAATTTGAACTACGCCCTAAAAGAGATATACTCAGAAATGAAGAAGAGAGTTGAATTCACACCTAGGACCTTATTTCTAGATGCACAGTCAGAAAACATTGCCCTGTGTTTCTGCACAGTTCACAGAATTCAATTTTTATTAACACTTATCTTCTATAAACCATTTACCATGTAAAGTGTCATTACTATATATATGGCTGTATTAGGAAAAGTTTAGAAATGTTTACCAAGACTTTGAAAAATTCTGAAAAAAAAAGAAAGGTCTTGACTTCCAAATTAAAATGCTTGGAAAAGTGTTGATGGAGCTAAGATAAGGGAAACCAGTGAGATAAAGTGGAATATTTTAAGTTGTCACCCTTTTAAATATAGTGCTTTAAAATTATGTCAACGTTTACTTATAAAAATAATAAATTCTTCTAATTAAAATTAGCATTTGTCTTGGGAGACTAGTCAGAATTAAAGCATGCATTGTAAACATTGCCTTTGCCACTTCAGCATTTTCTGGACAAAATTTATTTTTTTCTGAAAGTGCCCTGACATTTTCATAGCTTGGTAAGTGCCAGAACCTTACACATTTTTTTACTCTGATAGTTGGTGAATTTTTGACTTACATAATATTTATGACTCTGAGTTTACTTCCAAGCTATAAGGGATTCTGCTTTACTTATGTATTTTTCAATTTTTTTTATTCATTAGTAAGGGCATGATATTCTATCTCCTCTTTATTTAAACTAAGATCTTAAGAGGCAAATTCATTAGGCTGATGCTCACAGTCTACAGGTGACACTGCTCTGGTTTTACCTGTCCTGGGTTAATTGGTCCATGATTTAGGTTATTGCCAGTTATTTATCTCTTTTGAACATTTGGATGGCACACTGTGTTTTGTTTGTCGTGATTTTTACCATCTCTCTTGTCTGCTCTCTGACTAAAGAAACCACTGCAGCTTGTCAGTGTTTGAGGTTGGACACTTGGCTGTTTCTTAACATGACTCTGTCACCCACCACTTTAAAGGCATGTTTAGAAATGTAAGTGAATCACTCAGGAAAAAAGAGACAAAATCTAAGTCTCTAAGTGTCCATGATCACAATAAGTTTATTTAAAAATCAACAAATTTTGTAGGGACCGAATGCCAGAGTCCCCCTTTCAGTTAACAAAATTACTGCAGAGAACATTACAGCTGTAAACTGGCAGTGACATCTACTGTAGCTTTTACCAGAAATCTCAAAAAAAAGGTCTATTCTCAAGCCTGTAGGCATTTTTAGTAGATCTTAGTAAAGTTAAGAAAAATGTTAGATTGCATAGTAAAATTTTAGTTTACTTTTTAATCCAGTAAATATAAGTTGATTGCTGCACACTGAAATGCTATTGTACTTCCCCCTTGAAGTTTCCAGCTTATTTTCATTTCTTAAGGAATTGTAAACATCAGGAAGAAACCTTCAATTTAGGCTTGCCCACCTCTGTTACAGAATATGGTAATCAGAGGTACTCCAGTTTGATGACCTTTCATCTAGGGTTGTTGTTTAGCAGTGCACAGTACTGCAATCTGGCCTTTCATGTGTTTTGAGTATTGATTTTTCAGATAGCAAGAACTGGAATAGTAACCTGGGGAGGTCTGGCATCACTGTGAACTGGTTTTGCTTTTATTCCTTGTGACTCTAGTCAGCTTCTGGGAGCAGTGGGCTGATGGAAATGGCATGCTTCTCCCCAATTTACTTTTGTGAAAACTCAAAAAAAAAAGTGTTTTCCTTGTGTCTCTTCCTCTCTCTTTCCATTCCAGCTTATTTCCATTCCAATTCTCTTTTTGTCCTCCCACTCTTCCTGTAGATTGACCTGAAGGGGTCCTGTCACCCTCACCCCAGGAGCAGCAGTAGCATTCAGCTCAGCCTGTATGGCTGGGCAGCCTTGCATGGACACTGCTAATGACTGTTGCACTGAAAGTTGAGGGAGTTCTACCACCACATCAGGTGCAGTTTAGGTCAAGAATCACCTCAAACTGGTGCTCTGCTTTTGGAGTGTTTTATCTATTTCCTTTCGACAAAGAATAGTCCTGGCATTATTTTCTTTAAACCTCTATGTAAACTTCCCTTTCTAAAACTTCAGGGTATGAATCCCTAGTTCACACTGGGGTACCATAAAAGCATGGAATTATTTGTGCCTTTCAGCTTATCAAGACCAACTGTAAGCCTAATGCTGCCACTGCCACCACTAACCCATGTCCCTAAGTGTCCGGGACATGAGTCCCATGGAGGGGTCATGAGGGCAGGACCTGGCACTTTCCCCTTGTTAAACTCATGGAGTTGACCTTGACCCATCAATCCAGACAGTCCAGATTTCACTGCAGAGCCTTCCTGCCCTCCAGCAGATTAACATTGGTGTGATCTGTCAGTTTACTGGGAGTGCACTCTTTTGCCAAGACTAGCTGGATCAGATCATCCCAGAGGTCCTGGCAAACCTGGTAATCTATGATTCTGTGATGGCCCCATCCAGATCACTGATAAAGACATTAATAGTCTGGATGAGGGGATTGAGTGCACCATGGTGAAGAGTGGCTTCCAAATTAAATAAGTGTGGGATGATGGTTGTTGTGAGAGTAGTTCTGTGTGAAGAACTCGTTAGCTGGATGAAATGCTCTTCATGCCTAGGGAATGAGAGTATGAGCAGTAGTGCCACAAAGGGATTGAGCTGGTGACTGGTGTCAGAACTTGACGTCTCTAAAACAATGTCACCAGACCTCTTTGAATTCTTGAATATACGTTCTCAATCTAAAAATCTCTTCCTAAATGGAGTTGTCTTATGGCAATGAGGTTACTTACTGACCATTTCAGAATCCAATCTATTGTCAATGTTTGTTCATCATGTGTAATGGTGGATATGTAATATTTACAGTCTTTCCATGAGGATTGCTGTTTGGAATAGCAGTCACAACTAATTACCTCAGCTGCTGCTTACAGAAGCCAGCTGAATTATCATAGCTTGGTTGGAATAATCTAGCCCTATGTTAGAAGTATATTACCCAGTAAACACAATGCAGTTGATGCCTGTTTACAGACACCTCACTCATTTCAAAAGTCTCAGGAGACAAAAAAATTTATTTCTGTGGCTGATTCCCTGAGCAAAAGAGAAGCTGTTTGTTATCTGAAGTAACAGGACAGCATATGCTTCACTGCAGTGCGGCTGGCAGCCTAGAGCCTTGAAAAATATGTTCTTGTCTTCAGGGGAGCATAGGCATCAACTTTGTGCATCTCAAGAGGTGTTAAAACAACATCTGATGAGTTAAGTTGCAATCAAATGAGCCTTGCTAGGGAAGAGCAAGCAACGTAGACAAGGTTTTGGCAACTGCCATTTTATCTTAGCCTTTTATAATCAGAGAAAATCTACTGTGATTTCTTACAAATTTTCTTGAGCTTTACAATAAAGAAAGATGAACTGATCTATTCTCTCTGTCATCCAGCTACCTTGAAATTTTAATCTAAGAAGTGAAAACAAAAAGTTAAAGTACAGTTTGTATTTTAGCTTCTATTCCCTTACCTATTAAAAATTACTGAATCTGTCATCTAAGACTTCCTGAGTTAGTCACCCATGGAAACTGTCGTTATTCTGGAAGAATAAATTGTGAGTTTTCATTTTTATGATTTTTGAAAACACTTTGACTGCTAGACAATTACCTTGAAATGTCAATTCTGCAGATTTATGTAGTCCTCAATTTGTTATGTTTGTGTTCAGATATACCATTCCATCTGTATTCATGATTATAAGGTAGGCAGCCAGTTGGGCACCTATAAGTTTGTATTTTCTGGTAGAAGACATCAGTGATGCCCACATTTTTAGCACACTCACCCTATGAAACAAGGAAAATTGTAATCATTAATGGTAAAAAAAATGGTAATCATTAAAGGCTTTTTGCACCTTATTGCTTGCAAAGCCTTTGAAAAATAGTCCTTGTACAAGATAAAGATGAAAGGTGTGTGAAAAGGTTTTCAAAATGTATATGTTTCGAGAAGGTCGGGCAATTTCAGCACCAGTCTTAGGCAAAGAGGAGGAATTTCATTTGGTGCTGATGAAGACAGCCCCAACAAAAGAGGTAACAGTGAAGTCAGTGGAGGAGTTATGTGCTTTGGTTGGATCTGTAATTCTATTATGCTGAGCAAAAGGAGTTTCACAAATGAGCCTGCAGCTTTGATTCTTCTCTGAAAGAACGGGGAAAGGGAAACCATATCCTGCCCAGATTTGTCAGGCTGAAGTTGGAAGCACAGGGTGGTTCCACAACATCTGACTATGGATGATGCACTCGAAGAGCTCAGCTGGGACCATGATACATAAATTAAAAGAGAAATCCACGACCATAGCAAAGGCTCAAACTGTTCTGATCTTCTGGAATAATTAACAGCTTCACCTTGTCTACCTAGTACCAGCCAGTCCTTACCACAGTGCCATGCAGTACTCTTGCACATCCACCTAGGAGCAATTGCAGCAAAAGGTAGATAACTTGGAGACCTGATCTTTACATTTTGCTTGTTCTCAGTCAAAGCTGTTGTGCTTAGTTTCCTACCCTATCCTTCGCATTAATTTGGAATTACTGGTTCTATTTGCTGAACAGGCTGTAAGCAAATGGGGAGAGATGCCTTGCGTGTAAGGTCTCTCATTTCTGTTTATTTTTTTACTTCTGAATTCCTCTTTCCTCACAGAAATCGTATTTATAATGGAAATTAGAAAGGATCCAAGTAAATCCTTTCATCTCCTCTCTGCTTGCCATGTTGAGGAATTATCACCAAAAGCAGAAACACTGACCCTCTCCTTATTCAGAAATAATGGAGAAAATTAATTCAACCAGTAAAGATTATTTCAGTACATGTAGGACAAAACTACTTTGCTGTGCTATACCTATTACATCCATGGGAATTGTCACATTAAGGATGGATAATAATTGCCTTGCTGAATGATCTTCTCTTTTGTTGGCCAACATGCTGTTGCATGTTTATGGCAAGGTAACACAGAGGGTTAATTTATGTGGCATTGAATTCTTTTGGCATCTTTCTATTAATACCTGATTACCTTCTCAGGAGCAGTGGTTTGACTGGTTCATGGGTGACAGTGATTAGTAGGTAAAACAGCATAAAAAGATCTTTTGAATATTTTTATTTCTTTATTTTTTTGATTTCTCAGTTACTATAAGCAACATGGAAGAGCATCACAGGCAATGTGTTGCTCCCAGTGCTGCTACGGGATCAAACCTAAGTTTGATAAAATGTAAATTAGCTGAGTTTACTCTTGAGGTTGTAAGTGAAGGGGCATTTATCAAAATATTGTACAAAACTTCTATTTTATTTCTTGTACCACTTCATTTGTCATCAACCTTCTTGAAGCATCAGCCTTTAGTCTGGCATTAGAACTGGAGTGTTGAAAATAGATTCTTAATTGTTCTATGCACTAGGAGTTTATTACCAGATTATATTCTTATGACACAGATTATAGTAGGAGGTACATGATATACAATATAAATATGATATGTCGCTAAAGCTCATCCTTGATTAAGATTTTATTTTACTCTCCTCTTAACTAGGATTGACTGGATCACAGGCCATTTCATTTAAGAGGCTGTATGTGAGAGCTTTGTTGATTTTTAATTTTCTTCCATTGATTTTCAGCATCCAGAGAGCACTTGTTCTCTAATGGCTCTCTGTGTTGGTGTTTGCTTGCAAATTGAAGTAAAAAGATAAATGGCTTTCAGGGTAATACCTCTCCAAGGGCTTCCACTTGAGGGCTGGTGGCTGTTAGCAGAGCTGCATTATGTTTAGAAAAGTTCTGTGCTTAACAAAAACATTCTTGAGCCTCTTAAATATAGTAAAATTGTTTTAGGTCTGGTGTGACAACAGTCTCTAGCTGCTCTATAACTCTTTGCAAAGAATAGCCCATTTGTCCACATTTTTCTATGAAAGTACAATTCTTTGCACTTTTTTTTTCTTTTTTTTTTAATAGGAATTTAAATATTTTCCTTGCTCGTGTTTTTCCCACAGCAAACAATTGATTTTTCAGTAAATGAAAGGAATAAGAGTTGCTGGTATTCGCTTAGCTTTTAACAAGGATTTGTGCTAAAATGCAGTACTAAGTTGAAAGTTTTGGCCTGCCTATTGGAAAACAATATTTTTGAAATGACTATAAATTAAATTTCAAAATCTTTGCTTGCTTAGGAAAGTTAACCTTATCAATAGCATAAATTGCTTTATATTTGTACATTTCTTGTACACTGTTGCTGTGATATATCATTGCATTGAGTAATAATGCTCTGTCTTACAGCCACTGCTAATGAAAGGGTCCTACTTAGCACCCCTTGCCCATTGCCTCCTCAGACCAAGCTTTATCATTTAGAAAAGACATATTCTTATTCCAGGCTTGTTTAAGAAAGCCATGGAAAAAGAAGTGTGAGGCTCTAGGAGCTCCAGGGAGATGATCTAATGGCAGCATTTCTTCCCATCATCTTCACTAGAAATGACTGCTATTCATTGCCTCAGAAAGTTATATTTTGGTGTCAGGTGGCTCAGTACATACAGTTTGTACACAGAGACTGCAATATGTGTTGTCATGCAAATTTAACAATTGGGCTAATATTTTTTTTAAGAGAGTTTAGTTGTTAAACATATATTGCTTATATAGAATCCATGTCTTTTCAGTTAGAGTTTCAGCTCTTCAAATGTCCTGTAAAGTCAGTATGGACTTGGCTTAAGGATGTAATACATATTTGTTACTCTGTGTTTTTCGTGCTACTCGTCAAGCTTAATTCAGGAAGCTTCAGCAACCATCTAAAGTAAGATTTGTATTCAGATATCTTGATCACGACTGAAACAGCTTAACAAGCTACCCATTAGCCATGGGTCTGAGAAATTAAGGACTCAGTCTGAAACAAAGAGAAGCTACAAATCCTGGGCTTTTTCCTGTTCTGCTGCTGTGTCATTCTGTATCTCCCAGATGAACAGTAGAACAGCCCCAACAGTCCCCTGGCGCTGCAGAGCATTGGTCACAGTTTCATCAAATCTGAAGAATTAACCCCTGGATTTCAGATTGGTTGCTGTGTTCTGTTACAGCTGGAGTTTAAGCTGTTCATGTTTGGCACTAGTGGATGATGCTATTGTTGACTTCAGTGCATTGCTTAAGGTTAAGCATTTGCACAATTGCGTTTGGGAACTGGGGAATAAGATGGAACGTGCAAAAACTAGTTTTTAGCAGAGGAGTGGGAGAGGAACCTCTCCACATCTTAATTTGTAAATGAGGAGTAGCTTTTTTTTTCCCAAGAAAATCTCTGTTTTGCAGCAAAATGCAATTTATCTGAAGCCTTCTCTTAGCTCTTTTTAAAAAAAGTTATAAATTGCTGATGGCTCTGTGTGTCACAGGACACACAGAAATCTTTTGCTGGAGGCTTTGTTTCAAGCTTGTGGTGCTTTTCCTTCTCAGTAGTCAGGCACATTACATCAGATGTGCTTTTGTTTTGTTTCTTCAGTGCAGCTTTCAGGGTGACCTCTGCTGAGATAAAAGGACTAAAGCCACTGTGGTTTTTCCTGTAGCAACACCTTCCACAGAAATTCCACATTGCCCTGACAGCAATTGCACTCTTCTAAAAAGAAACCAAACCAGACCAAGGGCAGACTTGCAGAACCACTGCCTTTCTGCTCCCTCCTTTATTGCTTGTGAATCAGAGCAATGTTAAGTCTTGAAATGCAGTAGTATATGTAATGACCATAGTAATGATTGAGAAAAAGCGCTGTTGTTTTTTTCTTGAGGAATTAAAGGGGTATCAAATTGTTGTCAGCTGTTCATTGGAGGCTCTTCTGGAAGAGCTTGAAATTTGGGCTATATCTTCCCTGCATGGTTCAGTGCTTTTTAAACTCAGGCAAATGTAGTGTGAAGGGGTTTGAAATTCTGCCAATAGTAAGAGTTGGGTTTAAGCTACCGTTATGGAAAGCACCACCAAAACAGGGAAGATGTCCAGGTTTTAGACCACACAGAGGGGACACAGCAGCTGGTTTGGATTGGAGGGATACATATGTGCTGGGGATCTGTCCCAGAGCCTCGTTTCCCACTGAGTAAATTTAAATATGATTTTAGGCCAGCACAGAGCTCCAGAGATGGATTATCTCCTTCTCCCTCCCTCCTAAAAAGGGAGTACAGCACGTTGGCCTTCGAGGAACTCTTCTTAGAAAGACAAAGTTATGACCCCCAAATGATTGAAGGGGAAAGACAGCTAAAGGATTTAAGTGAAATGAGTCCTGGCGTTTCTTCTGTTTGTCTATCAAATAGAGTGTGATGCAGCAGGCTTCCTGCAGGACACTGTCACCCAGGACACTGTGGAGGAGGCTGGCTGCTCTGCTCAAGCTCCAGGAACTCCTGCTCTGTAGGGATGCAGCAGCTTTTGGTGAGAGTGTAGGGTTGGGTGTTCACCTCTGCGGAGCTGTGAATGGCTAATTTGAAAGTCAGTGAGAAGAGAAATGAAACCTCCATCTCTTGTGAATATCACAAATAATAATCTCTGTTGTGAAGGTGACTCAGTTTACTCTCATTGCAATAGAAAGTAGGAGATTTTGTCAGTGACGTTAGACCATATCACAATCCATAAATCAATCCATGTTCTTTGAAATGGAGTGTGGGATGGGAGGTGTGTGCTTGTGTGTGCTCATCAGCAATGGACACCCTAGAGCATTGCATGGGAAACAGCTAAGAGTGATAGCAGAGACTAGTCCTGGAATAAAACTTAAATGAATAAAATTGAATATTTTTCATGATGCTTGTTTTAATCAGATGCCTAGCAAGGGAGTTGAAGGAGGGCACTGGAGTGGGTTGAAGCTGGAAATCAAGCATTTTTATGGAAATAGACTCATTAAAACTGCCTGTTATACAAGGGCAACTGTTTTTATGTGTACATGATATTTGTTAAATAATTGACATATGTTTCTAAAAAACAGCTATGCTTTTCAGTTTTCTTTTTTCCTTTTCTTTTTTTTTGGGTATGTGAATCATGAATGCCATTTTAAAGTAGACTAGATACCTTGCCCCAGAATACCTTGAACATATCTACTTGTTTTTTACTGATCTGGTAATGTAACCAACCCAACCTGCAAAATAAAGGTACCTATAGATAAATTACTAATTTGCAGCAGTAAGTAGAGATGTGGTTCTACATCACAGCATGCATTGTCTGATGATGAAGTAAACTCAAGTAGCTTGAAGCTATTTCCATTATTTAGAATACTTTATATGATATGGTACCTTTTTTTACAATATCTTTAAAAATATTTTTAAAGTAGTTCTTTCACTTTGAACCTTGTCTTATACCTGAAACAATAGACCTTGTTACTGGATTTGCATATGGGTTTAGAGAAGCTACTTGATTACTTATCATAGTAATACTGTCATCTTTTCAACCTCCCTATTATTTCTAAAATTCTAGAGTGCTCTTTAGTTTTTATTTTCACCACACAGAGTGACAGCTTTGGCTTAAAGAAGTCTATTCAATTTATTCCAGCTTCAGTATTTGATGTCAGAGGGTGCAAGGCGGGGCACCTGCTCCCTGTGGGATGGGGAGCTCAGAGCCAAGGGGAATCCTGTGGTCAGTGAGGCACAGATTGCTAGGCCCATGATGGTGATGAGGCTGCAGTCAGCCTTGACTGTGGCTTCCCCACAGAGTATCTGTGACCCTCTTCTTCCTTCTCACCCCCAAATTTTTTACAATATTTTCAACCCAACTTAGCTGTTGTACTAACCTCATATTTCAGCCCCCAGGCTGGTCAGCTTGAGCAGGGGTCTGGAGTGGAGACCTCCTGTGGTCTGCTGGGTTTCTGGAGTGACTGAGTGCCCCACACATTCAGAATTCAGTTTCATGGGTCTTCCAGTCAGAGAGTATGGTTTACTTAATGTGTTTTTAAGTTGTTTTACTTGAATTCAAAACTACATAAGACTCTTTTTCCATATGAGTGGTGTGAGTTAGCCCATTTATGTATATAATCTGGTTTTATACTGCAGAGTCACAGACACCATGAGAAAGGAAAAAGCTGTGCAACCTGCAGTATAAATCCTTAAAATAGATCCTCTGAGTCTTGACGTCACCAGTTTCACACAGCTCATTGTACAAAAATATGTTGGTTCAATCCTCTAGTTGGCCAGAATACCCATTTTAAACATTTATTTATAATTTCCTTGACATCTTTTCCTTTCTGTAAGTATCTGGGCTAGATCTTCCAAGGTTCTAGTATTTTCACCCCATCCTTCTCTGATGGGACAAAAAGATTGCTCCTGTCGTGCCCCTGGAGCCTGAGTGAGACAAGAATCACTGCCTTGTTAGGCTGAGAGCATCCCTATTTCTCCAGGGATGGCAAGCCTTGCTGTTGTAAGCAAGATGACCCAAGTTCACTTGGTTTGGTAGTATTATGTATATTGCTCTTGGTTCTTTTGTCACTTGGCTGACTTTTTACTTAACAACTCTCCTGTTTTGAAGTCTAGCAGCATGCTGGAGACAGCTGAACCTGAGAGGCACTGGTGATCTATTGTGTGGGAGTTAAGGGAGTCTAAAGTTGTGGTTTGCTGTTCAGTAAAGGCTCATCAGCTCCTATGGCAGATGCCATTAGTTATGGTTTCCCTTTAGGCAAAAGGTTTTCCAGCTCCTTTTGTAGGAAGTTCACTGATAAAAGAGAAAGTGTGCATGTGGAATATTCACCCCTCTCCAGAGCCACCCACTCTTTGCAGATTCTTTTCTTTTTCTACACATTGCATTATTTGCTGTTTATTGATGGTTTTTTTTTCACCTTTAAAATCTAATTTTGTTTACAATATGCCTATGTAGGTAAACTGGTTTATACCTTTCACTTCAGATGAAGTGAGACAAATTTGTGTAACTCATGATGAAATTGCATGTGAGATGCTGGAATGCAATTTTTCATGGAAAAAGATACAGAGAAAGGTAGACACCATTGAGGTTGGTCACACTTGGTGTAGGACAGCATCAGGGATTGCTTGCAGAGTGCTGCTTGCAAGCTAATTAACTGACAGTGTTCTCAATGTCTATTTTCCTATTCATATATATCCTCACTGTTGGTGCATGAGCTGCTGGGTGTTTGGCTGTGCACACAAGGTATTGATGGTAGAATTTTATAAGACTCTATTTTTTGTGAAGTCTTTTTTAAAGCAGACAAGCTGTGAGAATCTGCACCATGCCTGTAGACAAAGTACAGAACGTCTGGTGAGCCCTTTCAGCTCTCCCCATAAACCATACAGCACCTACTTGTGGTCTTTGTGTTGGCATTTTCACCAGGTTTCTGAAGAGGTAGAATTGCTGCCTCGATCAATACAACTCAGATTTACTGATTACACAATTCTCTTTTCCCTAGACAAGCAGCAAGTTGGTAATTGCTCAGTGTACTTTATTTTCTAGCAGCTATATCCAACCACACCTGTCAGTTTGCATGTGTCACATGAGAGGATTCAGATCACTTCAGATCTCTTTTGTCTCCCCCTCTGTTGTCAGCTGCTGGACTTTCTCCAGAAGAAGAGGAGAAACATGGTTTTTAGGATCTGAGCCTTTAACTGCAGACTTCAGAGAAGTGTCCATAATGTGAAACAAATGTTTTGGGATTTTCAGGGAACATATTCTTAAAGCTGAGTGTGCTACATATTCTTAAAGCTGACTGTACTACTTTAAAAAAGAGGACTGTCTCAACACAGCATACTAAACCTACAAATCCATAACAAACAAAATTATTATAGTCTGTCTAACTGACCTACTATCACTGATTTTAGTTTTATTTCTGAATGCAAACATATTTTTTATTGTTTCCAAGACTATGCTTGGAAATGAGAGTTCCATTATGTGTTATTACCTCTATAACTGTGTACCTGCTCTTTTCTTGTACGTTGACAGACGTATCAGTCTCAAGTTTTGGGAGTTTTAAGTCTCCAGTGCACGTTAAAACTCTAGGCTCAGTGTGAGTGTTGGGCCTCTTGAGCAAACTATATGCCAGTCAAGAAAAAGCAGTAGTTAATCAAGCCTGTCTGGATATCTGCAAACCTCTGTGCTCCATGTTAATGGCCAAGTCTCTCAAAATGCCTTTTTCTCCCTGGGTTTGGTAAAGCAGTTATTTTTCTCCTTGAAAATACAGGTCTTCTACTACTTGGAAAATATGTGCTAAATAACACAAAATAGTTAGAGGAGACCTATCATTCCTATAATCACATTTTCCCCGGGATTGCTCTTGCTTTTTAGTACATCTATTTACTGCTGTAAGAATGCTGCAATTACTGGACCCAGGCGTACCTAGTGAAGGACTTTCTAAGTAGCTCTGTTAGAGATATGTTATTCTTCAATTTGGCTTCCTGCTAAGAAATTACAGCCATTCCCTCCCTGTTTTCTTCTGGTACACAGATTATCAACTGAAATGTACTGCAAACTTTCATTGATAACACCATTTGATTTTGAGCCCCTTTTCCCCTCTATACCCTCTCCCATACTTTAAGTGGTATTGCTGCAAGAATTCTCATCAGATTGCATAATTCGTTTTGGTAAATTTAATGGCTTGACCATCCCTCTTGCTGGGGGTGCAAGCCTGATATTGATGGAAAATCCATGCAAAAAGAAGGGAAGGATTCAGTGAGGATGAACAGAACTTCTCTTATGTCTTTTTTTTTTTTTTTTTTTTTTTTGGAAGAATTTTGACACTCAGGGACTTGAGTGTCTGTTGTCCTCAAACCCTTTTAGCAACTTCTAAAAGTGTGAGGAGAAGCTACAGGCACACTACTGTGGCGATGCAAAATGGAGGCAGCAGGGAAAACAGGGCTGGTTTTACACAGCAAGCAGAAAGGATTTGAGGGACTTAATACAAGGCTTAATAAATGGTTTTGAGGGTGGAAGCAGCCCGAGGTTCCTAATGAGTATTTTATTGCATTTCAGGCAACTGTTTCACAAAAATTATCATCTTTGTTTTCTTTGAAACCAGACTGACCTGCAGCTGAACTGTGCTGGGAGTTTTAACAGAATTGTACCAGCTGTTAGAAAAGCCCTGTGCTAGACTCACAGCTGGTATAAACTGGTGCAATTACATTGTGTTCAGGGCACCTCTGCTTGTCACATCAGCCTGAGGGTCTGGTGCTCAGGGTTTTTCTGAGGCTGACAGGCAGCATGTGACTGCTGTTTTCTCTACATGCTGTGCTGTTTTGCTTACTCTGAGGTGGGGAAAATATCTAGGCTCAGTCTTAGTCCTTGCTCAGAGCTTGAAGAGAACTTTTACCACCTCTAATGCTTCCCAGCTCTCAAAGAGTGCAGCATGCCAAGGTTTTCTTAGCTGGGATCACCCATCACCGTTATGGAACCTCCCTAATGCAGGCAAAAATACACAGTTGAGACTATTTCACAGCATAGTGCAAAAGCTTAAAGGAGGTCCAATTTTCAAGGAGAAACTGTTTTGTTGAAGGTATTCCCATGTGAGCAGTATCTGCATTGCAGTCTTAGCCGCTGGTTTGCAAAGAGGTGGAAGTGAGGGAATGAAATTGGTGGGCTCATCTTTTCCTGGTTGTCTGCTCCTTAGAAAAACTGTAGCTAAGGACAACTATAACTAAAGCTTTGTCCTTTATATGGATTAATCTCCTCTAGAAGTTGGTTGGTTGGTTTTCAATATCAGATAAAAGTTTTAATTAATACCTTAATCTCTTAATCTCTTTCAGTAGTTCTCTTGTAGTGCTCTTGAATTACAAAATTCCTAGGAGATGGGTGCTATTTAAGTTCACAGGAGCCCAAAAGAATGCTAAGCTGTTTTTGTCCAGAGCTGCATCTTCTGGTAATTGTCTACAGTAATGCAGTGTCTGTGATAGGATGAGGTTTTGCCATTGTAATTTTGTCACCATGACACAATATCTCTGTGATATAAGTGCTGTTTAGTAGCTCTTGCTTACTCCTATGTCTTTAAAAAAAGTAAGGGTAAATAAATATATGTTGAAGACATTTTGAACATCTTTACTTTTTTGGATGTTTAAACAGAGAGGTTTTTTTTCAGATGATTACTGCATGGCATTTTCTGAAGCAGGGGAATATCTCCAAGTGAATGTGCTAGAATGAGATATCAAATCCACTGTGTCTTTGCTCCCTAGGTAGCCTGTTACAGCTAGAGGGAAGGACAGCCAAATGTTAAATTATATGTCTCAGGCCATAGATATGCTGCTCAGAGACAGCATTAAAATAGTGAAAACAATGAGCACCCTTCCTTGGGCTGATAGCTTTCAATGGAAAATAACCACCTCTCAAAAATCCCCCATAATTCTCCTCCCTTGTTAATGCTTCTATTTTTTTTTTCTTGTACCTCCTTTAAATTCATAATGGCGAAAGTTAATTCTCTCTCCCTCCATAAAGTATTTCTTATGACCAAAGGGAGTTATTCCTTATGTGTAAGATATGTGGGTATGAATTTCTAGTCTATTTTAATATGGGTTAGCAGGTGGAAGAGGGAGCAGGATTTCTTTCAGGTGGCCAGGTACTCCTTGGTGTAGCAGCAGCAGGTGAACTGCTGGCCCCTAGTGGTAAATGGGAAGTAATTGGAGAGTCTGAGTGTCCCTTGCTCAAAGATGATGTTTTCTTATGTAGGTTACACCAAGATTTGATGTATAACTGAGACCGTGGCTGTGATTTAGTTTCAGTTACATGAATTATTTAGTGTGATTCAGATAATTTTGAAATTAAATACTCTTAATTTTAACTAAATGAAAGAAAGCTCAGCTGTGTGTGAGCACTGGAAGAATAAGATTTGTCTATTAAGGGCCAAGGGTAGAGTCATTTTAAGGGAACAAGCAGTCAGTATTTTATAATTTCTGTAAGGAAGAGAAGCTTCTGTCAGGCTGGTTGGGACAGACAAATAGATGTCATTGTGAAACACAGTCATCTGAAGCTACTTATTTTATTTATTTTCCAAGTGAATCCATGAAGAAATACAGCTCTCCCTGGGATATATGGGCAGTTAATGTTGAAAATAATATAAAGGCCACTTTTGTGGCCTACAGGTAAGTGCTGTTTTACAGGTCTGATCTCTGCCCACCTGGGACAGAAGCCCCAGAGGAGACAAGATGTAACATTCTCACTTTTAATACATCACTGAACTGTGCTCCAGTCCAACAGGTGTTGCAGTGAAGCTCGTGATGAAATCTAGTAGTTGTCACATGGAAATCAAAGCTAAAACATGCTGAATCTATCCAGAAGTCTCCAGGAGAAATGTTCATTATAGCAATACCTTAGAGGGATTCAAAGAAAGGAGGAAAATGTAAACCTTTCAGTTGAGAGGAGAAAAGCCTCCTTTATCAACCCAAGAAACAATTACTGTGAGAAGTGAGACATTTAGTCTTACTAATTTGTGTGTTGCCAGATGCTTTTACATTGCTTTATTTGCTTTGATTAATGTGTCTGAATTAAAACTGGCCCATTGCTCAACTTGTACTAGACATAGTTACTCTCAGCTTAGTGCAGTCTTTATTTTAAAGGCCAAAAATAATGGCCCTGAGTCCTAATCACAGAAGCTGGTGTAATTCAGGGGTTGAAGCAAAAGATCTGTGCCAAGATAAAACGAGAATGGAATTTTATTTCCTTGCTGTGAATGGGGAGAGACTTTGGCATTGAGGTTGAGCTACTGTTTTCTGGTTAGGCCAGACAAGTTGCCATTTCTGCACAGATACTCCCTTCTGTAAGACCTCCTTCATCCTCACCCCTTTTTCCTCTGAAGTGACAGAAAGGATCTGCTTACGCTTATGTGCACCTCAATAACAGGATTTCCCAAAGGTTCCCTGGCAGGACATTTTGTAGTGACTAATAGTTCCTCTTTGTGTATCTATTTGCTCCCTTTCCCCTTCCCTGTCCCCCCTTCCCTCCCCAGGACCAAGGCTGTAGAGCCCCAGCTTCTTTCCTGCCTGACTGCAGCCTGGCTGGGGGTACTGGGGTTGTTAGGACCTGAATGAAGAAAGTGGCAAAAGGAAATTTAAAAAGCCATAAATTGCAAGAAGGAGAACAGCCAGGTGTTGATTACTCAGTATAGCCTCCATGTCCTGTAGAGATTTTCATGTTGAAGATTTGTCTTTGAAAGTGTCAATATTTCAGTGATTCCAGAGTCTTTTGGAGCTTTTCCCTGGGTGTCCCCACCTTGGAAGAATGTATTGCTTTACTGTAACTGCTGGAAATCAGGCTTTGTGTTTGCTTCTTAGTGCTGTTCCCTCATTCACAGGGAGCAATGGCTTGGAAGTAAAGACTGATGCCCCTTCTGGCATTCATAATAGGATTTCCTTCCATTTACAGGGCCTTAACATTACTTACTCAGCTGTGCAGGGGTTGATGTCGGTGAATAGCTGCCTGAGTAATTTTTGAGTTATTTAACATGTTGAAAATATGCCTGAAGCTGTCAGACAAGTAACATCTACATAGGCTTTTTCTAGCAGCAGCCATTCTCAATTTCTGTGTTATATTAGAGCTAAGCTAATAATAGTACTTTGGGTGATATTTTGATGGGAAGCTTTGTTAATGCACTTGTGAGGACTAAAGAGACCAGTTAAGTCAGTGCTAGAAGTGTGAGAGAGGCAATGACGCTAAACTGGAGATTGAAGGAATAGATGGAGCAGGTAGTTGTTTTGCTAAAGCAGACAAAATATGTGTGTAGGTCTTTGCAGCACATTAACTAGTAGGTACAAAAGCTACATTGTCATAGTTACTCTGTTCATTCTAGAAAATTGTATAGATAAGCTTGAAAACTATTCTAAAAAATGATAAATTCTGTGGATTGGATTTTATTTCCTATTTTCATATTGAATAAGGCTCTCGGGGAAGAATTACATAGTATATGGTATTGTTTGGTATTAGTGGCAGAAGACAGCTTTATATATTTGAGTGCAATCTCCTTGACTAAGTCTCTGAAAGCATCAAGGGCAGCACAAAGGAGCAGGACAGGGTAAGAGTAGGAAACATGCTGAAAAAGGTGATGAAACATGAAAATGCATTCATATAGAGACATTAAGCTTGGGACAGTCTTTTGTGACTTTCTCCATAAATGCTTGCCTTTAAGGGGTAAAGCCAGCATGTCAAGTCCTGTGGCAGGAAAACCACTGCACAGGTACTTGTTGCTGGTTTCCACTGTCAGCTTGTCTTTGTTATTTACCAGCAGAGAATTCTGGTACAATTTTCAAACATTCTGTAGAGAAATTTCCAGCCAGGCAGGTTAGCAGGCTGGGCTGGGCTGTCCAGGGATGCAAGGCAGCTGCAGAACAAGCACATGGGAGGCTTTTTCTGTCTTCCCCTGCATAGCTCAATGTGGCAGCTTTGTGGTGGGAACCACAGCACATTTGACTTTGTTGCATGTGTTGTTTTGATTGCAGAAAATTGGTCAGTGTAGGGTCACAAAAATTCCTTTAAATTACCTCCATGGAGAGTTGTGGAGGCCACCAGTGCATGTAACACTGTGGGAGATATTGTCTGTAATCTATATATAATGTACAAAGGGAACAGAACCAGATCTTCCCAGCTGGGAGTGCCAATTTTTTGTCCAGATTGAGCCCCATTTTGGATGTGAGGAAGATGGTGGGGCCAATGCTCCATGTTGAATGTATCCCCCTTTTTTCCACATGTGCATTTTGCCTATAGCATACATCAGCAGGTGCGCTCCTGTCTTGTATTCCCTTTGTGATTTCTTGGCATGCTTTGCTTCCCCCCCCCACACTTTATACATGGACCAAGTGATAAAACTTGAAAGCAAATGTGCAAGAATAAACAAATTGTCCACTCCCTGTGTCCCTTACAGACAAAGCAGACTTTGAAATGCTTTTTTGTTTGGTTAGAAATGTCAAAATAATCAGAGGCTGGAAAGCTGCTGCTTTGCATTAAGGAAAATGTTGACACCATTTTCACTTGCATCAAGGCCCTTAATGAGCAACTGTTAAGGAAGAGAGGACCAACACAAGTAATTGTATTTCTCTTTGGGATTACCCTGTCAGCTACAGTTCTTCTTTTCAGAAAAGCAGAATAGTATTTTTATGCTAATTAGAAATGTAATATATATTGAGGACTGGGACTCTTTTTACACCTGGAATATGAAGCTTCCAATCATCCTGAAAAATTGAATAATCACTTCTGCCACTGTGTATAGAGAGAATGCTTGCAGATGTGAAGTGGGGCTGTTAATCAGCCAATGGTAGATCATTGCTCTAACCTTGTCTTGCCTTCTGAGTCATTTAAAGATAAAGTGTGAATATATTTAGATGGTGTAATTGGATAGGATGCCTCTTTTTGAGATTTCTAAAACTCACTTGGTCTCTTGCCTGGCACAGATACACTTTCAGGGACAATGGAACAGGGAAAGTTTTAGCAGTTAAAGCATTGAGAAATGGAAACTAAGGGAAGTAGTCCCTCTTTGTGTGATTTAAGCATGCAAAGACTATTAATACCAATGGTGCTAATGCCTTTAAATTCTGCTAGTATGCAAATGTAAAAAAATATGCAAGTTCATGTAAAATTTGCATCTTTTTTAGCCCGGATTGTCTGACAACTGACATATTGCTGTTCTAGATTTTGCTGAAATTTATTTTGCTTTTATGAAGAAAGAGAGCCATCACAAGCTTTATAAAATGGATGCCGTCACTCACTGGTTTCTCTACTGTGTAGCTGTGCTGCTTTGTGCATTCTCTGCTGATTCCACTGTTACTGTTGAGGTACAAAGACTGTTCATGTGGGATCTGTACATCAAGAAAAGTATTTTTTT
>PYHW01010756.1:575852-599207 GCA_013186435.1 Turdus rufiventris
AAAAAAAAAAAAAAAAAAAGGTGTCTTAAGTATTCAGAAACAGTATTTTTTGGTATTATGATGGGGTTTTTTGTCGTTGTTAGTACAGAAGCAGATTTTTGTGTTCAAATGCTGATTTTAAGCAGCACAAATCAAATATCAAGGGGCTGGATTAAAAAAACTCATACATTACTTTCTCTGCATTCTCATTACTTTTCATCTACTTCATGAGTGATACTTATAAGATACTACTTATATAATGATTTTTAAGAACTGTCAACTTGTCAAAATGTGAAAAATTTGTTTGCTTATACAGATCTGGAATATTTACTTTTTTGTTGTTAAAGATTTTGAATTTATTTTGCTTTGTGATTCTATTATTGCTGAGGGCCTAATTCTTACTATCATTTTGACTGTGTTTATGTTTTCACTGGAGCCTCACCTCTAAAAATTAGATTTAAACCTCATATTAGATTTAAACCTTATATCAGTAATAAGAACTGGCTTGTTTGCTCCTGAATGTTTTGATTTTATGTCCTCATCTCTAGAAGGTCACAAGTTCTGGCTACCCCTCAGTTTTCAAACAAAATGAGATCCTTTAGATGCATTTTGTGTTGCAGCCTAACACATAATATTTGGTTATGTACTTAATGAAAAAGATTGCTGGTGGATGCTCTTGTGCTACTTGTAGTTGTTATCTGTGCTCATTGATCCATGACAGCAGTTTAATTACATGAAAAATGAATGTCGATGGATAAAATAAATAAATCTTTTAAATCTGTGCAGCACAGTTCACTGAAATTACTGAGTTTACTGCACTTCCTCAGACTATCTTTAAGAAAGGTTGAAATGGAGCTGTAATGTACTGTGTACCTGCATCCTTCAGCACCATGTTTAACCTGTCTCTCACTGCCTTTAAAATGAAGACCAGGAGCAATAAGCTGATTTATAGATGAGAGCTTTGTAGACTTCAGGTGATCTGTCTTTATGTGATATCTCATGTTTATATTGAGTTGATTTGCTGTGGATTTATTTTAGCCACACTTAGAATGGCAAGAATTAACTATGAAAGGGTAGGAAGCAGGCTTAGCTCTTAGCCAGATACCATATCAAAAAGAGTTATTGGCTGAGCTTAGCTTTGTCTCTTAGCTAGTGTTGAAGTGGCAGCATTTTGGTTGAGTGGAAAATACAGACTTCATTGTGTTGTGCTGCAAGGAAGTGCATTCTGGAGAATTTTTTTTGATCTAACATATTGTTCAACCATCACGAGCCATGTGTTCCATGTTGTGGGATTCAAGACATTCAAATGTCTGTGAGGCAGTAGAGTAATTGGTCTCTAGGTCATTGTCTTTTAATGCTCTCTGAAAATAACACAGTAGTTGTGTGAACTGGTTGTTGCTAATCTCTGTTCCCACTCCAAAAATTGTTTAAGGTTTTTGACTGCATTTTCTGGCAGTCTACTGAATTACTGGGTGAAAATACAGTAATTTAGAACAATTCACTTTTCTTTAACTCTGTTTCATAAGTGAATTTCCCGAAGGGTTTGATAAAACCTTTAATTACAGAGTAGCCATGAATAAATATCCATAGGACAATGCAGGTACCATTTAAAGCTCAGCTACATCACCTTTATGGCAATCATGCTTAATGTCAACTAATGAGCATGGAGCTCATGAGAGAGCAGATATTGGCAGGATAACACACACATTGCTGCAACTACAAAAGGTCATTGGATTTTTAAGCTTTCAGTTAGCAAACAGCTACTTAAATGGGCAGGAACCAGGACTGATATTGCAGCCATGGTCACAGTAAAGTCACTTAAAAACATAAGTACAAGCAGTGAAAATTGGACGGGTTCCACCTGCATGGCAGTAGGGAGAAAGCAGACCTGACCTTGGTGGCTCTTACCTCCCTTCCCTGCACTGAGTGCAAGGCAAGCACTACTCCAGGTAATTCATGTTTGTCCCCTACCCATGCACCCATCGACTTCAGGCATTCAGTCACAGATTCAACTGTCCCTTCATTTCAAACAAAACCCCAAACCTTTTTAGAGACCTTTTTTTGCTTGCATCTCTCTTTATGTTATGGTGCTCGCTTTTGAAACTGAGGCTGGCTGAAGTGATTTCCCTGAAATCAGACAGAGGCTAGGATGTGGAAAAAGAAATTATAATTTGCGTCTCCTGGCACTGGTTTGATATTTTGTCCCTTGGGACATGCATTTTATATGAGTGGTGTGGCCAGTATTTCCAGCTTGCTCCTGTATTTGATTTTATAGTCACAGTAATGAGTATTGCTCATGTTGATTCCTGCTAGAGCATTTATTGTATTAAAATCTGTGTGCTGTGTAATCCTCAAGTTGAACTCAAGGGTTGGTATATAGCAATATATAGGCTCATTTAATATTGCAGTTTTTAAACAGTTTTTCATATTCCTTTGTCCTTTATTCAGAATCACTGCAATGACTGGGTGATGCTGACTGAGCAAGTATATTGCACAAAGAAATAACTTGCAAAATATTAAAGAAAAGATGTATGCAGAAAAAGAAAAATTTGTTTGTAAAACTGTACCTCTAGTTCCTCATGATTTGGGAAATGGAGAAATTCTTCAACTGTATATTATTTCTTTTTTAAAGAATGGCATTTCCACCCTCATAATTCTTCAGTCTTGTGACTTGTAAAAAAGAAAACATAAAAGTAAATGCTGCTGTAGGTTTGTAGTCTTGTATAGTGTTGGCCAGATCCAGAAATGACACAAATGTTGGTAGTAATTATTAGTGATCGAGTAGGGAGGAAGGTCTCACTTCCTTTCGCTGTAGCAATCCAAAAATGTAGGAGTTTAGTACATTTTAATTGTCAAATTAATAAAAAAGCCAATGACATGTGACCATGAGAAGTCCTAGAGCTGGAATGAGAGATGAAATATATCATTGATATGGCTATAAGCAAATTTGTTTAGAGTCTGAGGAAATCTACACTGAGAGGCAGATTTTTAGACATAACCAGTGAAGAAGATTTAGAATTTGGCCTTACATTGTCATTATTGACTTGCTCTCTGTGTGTGTTTGCTGTTAAAACCTTAAGCATCTAATCCTGTGTTAAGTTTGCATTTCTGAATCAATACTAGAAAAGGAAACTTTTGTTTGCAGAGTTTTTTCTATGTCTGACACAACAAATGAAAAGTATTAATGAGGAAGTCCTAATTTCAATCAGTATTTCTACCATGCATTATAAAATTACTTGAAACTGTAGATAGGTATGTCTTCTAGCATGAATTGCTTAAGAATATGTTAAATGTGTGACTGGGGTCTATTCCTGTTGATACCTCTCTTTGTACCAAGGGGGTTGCTGGGGAGCTCCCAAAACAAAAACAAAAACAAAAACAAAAAAACCAAACCAAAACAAAACAACAACAACAAAAAAAACAAAACAAAAAAACCAAAAAAAAAGTGACTTCTGAACCTGTGGGGCTGTGGTGCAGACTGTGAATTGGTGTAATGAGAACACAACAGTACAGAAAAAATAGGTGAATTAGAGGGGTCCTTTCTGCAAGATCACAGGATGCCTGCAGATGAACATAGCTGGGGATATCTTTTGTAACTTTGAGTTTGTTAATAGCTGATCTTCTTACAATCCATGTCTTTTGCCTTTGGAAAAGCTCTGTTCTGTCTGAATTGTGCGTGCACTGTTAACCTTCAGGAAAAAAATAAATTCAGAATAATGTACACACATGACAGATTTGAGCTCCACCTCTGCTGAAGTGCCTTTTCACTCCTAATAGTAACTTGGTTTGGACTATTTTGGAAAATAGAAATGCACAACAAGGTATGTGACACCATTTTAAACTGTCTTCAGTGTCTGTGGCCATTTCCTATTGGTTACTTGGGCGTGTTTGCTGTGTGCTGCCTCAGACAGGCTCTACTGAAGTACAATAAGTGTCTTTTTCAGCAGCTGTATTAATATTGGGCAGATTTTCCTGCAGACATGGGACACAGGGAACCATAACAGTTTTGTGTCTAATGTTACTCAAATAGATATGCTAAAAATGAATAGGCAGGGGGTGCCTGATAAAGGTAACTCTGTAGATCAAAACCACTTGCAGGTCGTTTTGAGCTAGGTAAAAATCAGTGGTGGGCATTGTTTCAGTAGGGTATAATGAGAAAGGTGGTTGTTCTGGCAGGAAGGTAGGAACAGCAAGGGATGAGTGAAGTAACTAAATTCTTTTGGAATGAGCCCTGAATGGAAGTCTCAGTGTGATTAATAAAGAAAGGAAGTCTTTATGAAGTTATATGTTAATATTATTAGTGCACAGAGGGTACTGAAAATTACTGATGTAATTTTTGTACTTGTAGATGTAATTTTGATGTAATTTTTGTATTTGTAGATCTTGGGCATCTTTCTCATTGCATGCCAGTAGATGCTTTCTGAAATACATAATCAGAGACCTATTTCAGTGTGGTACCAGTCAGATTTGGCAGCAGGCGTGAATATCATCTTCTGAAGCAAGTTAATTGTCATTTGTCCAGTTTAACACAGGTATGTTCTGCTGAAGGGGAAATATCAGTGTAGTACCTGCTTGATGAGGATATTTAGACCATGACTCTTTAGTTAAGGTGGATTTTTTTGCATTCATTGAGAATGTGACCTGCTGAAATCTGTAATTGTTAGGTACGTTCTTTAGCTGTCAGCTGTCACTCTGTTGTAGAAGCTTCATTGGCCCCGTATGTGACTTTGAAGCCTTCTGGGGTGAGCAGAATTGCTGTGTTACAGTACTGCTAATAAAAATGTAAATAGCAAAAGACATATTATCAAGGAAATTCAGATCTGCAGAATGTGCAGATCTACATGGCGAACCTTTGTGAGGAGCAGTGACAATAGAAATTTGGGTATTGAGACAAGCTACATTGGCTTTTGACTCTTCAAAGTGTCACAGATGGCAGGGAGGCAAATTAACAATTATTTGAGAAAATATTTGTGTGTGTTACCAGGCTTTTGACAGATGAGTTTCTGCAGTAAGTCCTGCAAGCTATAGTTTCCACTGCTGCTGTTGACTTATGAATTCAGGGGAGTTAGTGTTGGATCAATAGGGATTTCTGAAGCCTTCAAGGCTTGTGCAGAGAGGTGAGTGAGTGGTATCCTTGGATATTCAGGAGGTTACTTGGTAATAAGTCACACAAAGATATGAATTTCTGCACCAGTGATGTGAAAGAATGAACTTTTTAACTTGAAATATATTATTTTTTTCTCTCTTCAATAAATGTGCACATGACTGTTACTCAAGTTGGTTAAGGCTGGTATCTGGATTAGCAATTTCTGTTGTGGAGCCTGACCACTGGACATGCTGATTATAATAGCATAGTTCTGTTATGCCTCCTGAGAGCCTCAGACACAATCCCTTTGTTGGAGTTTTCCTTGAGGTGGCTGAACCTGGATCTGTGGGACCAGCATCTCATGGATCTGCCCTGTATCCACTCTGTGCCACAAGTTTTGAACCACCTGAGCTCCTGGAGTGGGGAAGGAGTAAAGGCCTTAAGAAGAAGACACAAATTGCTGCTGACTGGTTACAAAAGAAATTAGAAGGAATCTAAATCTTAACTATTTGATAAAAGCTAGAATCCTACCAGGGCAGGGTTGTTGCTATATGCATGGATGCAAACCTGCTCACCTCACAGGAAGAGAAGATAGGTGTACACTGATATTGTAACATCTCAAGCTTCTTTTCTCAGATGTCTTCAAGTATCTTATAAAAGGGGAAAAAAAAAAAGAAAAAAAAAGGCTGGATTAAACTGATCTCAGATCTGCTAAACAAAGTCATATTTAACATAGAGTAAAAGCAGGTCTTAAAGAGAATTAAGAGTGCTTATCTGCATGGTTGTAGAAATTCTTGTCATTTTGGGTAAGAGCAAACGTGCAGAAATGAAGAATTAGGAAGCAAGGAAAAGGCCAAGTGTAAATAGACTTCACCCAGAGGGTGGCTGAGCCCTGGACCCAGCTCCTCAGAGCCGTGGTCACAGCACCAAGGCTGATAGAGCTTTTGGGCGCACTGAGTGACTCTTGGGGATGGTGCTGTGCTAAGACAGGAGCTGGACTCAATGTCCTTGAGGGTCTCTTCCAACTTAAGATATTCTATTATTCTATAAGAAAGAAATGCTAGGATTTATTGGTGTCAGAGATTTCAGTAAAGGCATGTGTTACTTCAGGAGATACAGAGAGGATTCCAGGGTGGGGTATTTGGTGGGCATTTCCTCTAGGATTAAAAGAAGTAGAGCAAATACAAGCCACCTGATAGGAGTTCCAATGTCAAGAAAAAAATCTTTAAAATCATTTTGCTGAGGCAATGAGAGCAAACAGGGTCACAGCAAAGTGGTCAGTGTACCACCCTAGCTGTCCACAGTCTGTGGCAGGTACCACATTCCAGATCCCTTTCCTAGATCACCTGTAAGTGGCCACAACCTCTCACTTCTCAAATAAGTAACCCAATGTCACCCTTTGAAAAATCTTCCTCAAAGTCTCAGTAGGAGAAGATGGGAAGGCAGATCTATTGGAAAGCAGTGATTTTGCACATTAGTGTATGACTGTGTTGGATTTGGGAGCCCCTAATGTCAAATGTTAACTGAACCCTAATTGCATCTGGACCACTGTCTCCAAAATACAAATGCATTAATTCTAATCTTAATAAAAGCAACAGGTGCAGATGCCATTAAAATCTTTAAGAGAAAAAAACAAAAACAAACTAAACTTAAAGAATCACTGTAGGTAAATTTTCATATTTTAAAATAATTGAATTTATTGAATTTTTAAGTATGTTTCCAAAGATTTGTAATTCTTCTTATTGCACTGGATCATTCAGCAGAATGTTTAATGCCAGGGAAGGAATGCTTCACACTGACAGGCCAAAGGAGTGAGGAGAAACTTAAAATTCCTTTAGAGTAAGAAGAAAAACAATTCATTGCTGATAGTACTTTAGGAAATGTTAGGAAGAGCCTGTCAGGTGCACAGGTGAGAGCATCTTCTGGGCATACTGATAGACAAGGCTAATAAAGCCAGGCTCAAGAACATGAAAGAAGGAGTGTTTGGCAGGAAGCCATAAGCAAAAAAAAATCATCTCTGTATTTAAAAATGAGTAGAACTGCAATTGAAAGAAGGTGGAAAAAGCAAGGTTAGAAGTGTGCCAAGCAGAGCCAGAGTACTGGTGCTATTAACACAGAAAACCGAGGCTGGTGAGCTGCGGTGATATTCTGTCCCCATTCCTAAATCTCATGTTAACATTGGCAACACAAAATCATGAACTTAAAAATCAGTTTATTTTCACTGCCACAACATCAGGTATTCTTATTTTAGTTTTCAGCTGTCATATACTAACATACATACAGCATTGAAATTGAGCATTTCTCTTTCATTGCATCTTTTCCTTGTTTAAGTAAGAACAGTTTGCTCATGCTGAACAGATTGAGTTTGGAGGCCTTACAGCTCTTTGTGCATTTCTATGGCTATTTTTTCCTTACAGATCTATGGCATTAAAAAATTTTACATTTTAGAAAATTTATTTGCTAACTGTACCTACCTAATATTCTGGTTTGGTTTTTTGTCACCTAAAATCTGTGTGGTCATTGATGGTGACAAATTTCTGGGAGATAAGGAGCCCTGAATGCTTCTTCGCTTACATGAGCTCTAATTGGAGCCGCTGGCTATTTCTTGAGTTGCTTACAAAATATATAATTGTAATTGTGGGTGAGGTTGGCTGTTTGAAGGATGTTTTGCTGGCTTCCTGCTGGAGATCATAGCATACTTCACTTCTTAGCCTGTGGGAGCAAAGCTGGACAAGAGAGCTTTAGAAAATCCCACCCTACAATTACAACCAAGAATAATTTTCTAGCAAGTGGTTGTCACTGCTTCCTTTTCTTTTTAAAGCTGAGCCACCCACTGGGAGTTTGATTCCCTAGGACTCTGAAGATGATTTGAAGGTGGGGAAATTCAACTTAAAAATTATTTAGAGGAGCTCTTCAATGCCTCAACAAAGACAGTTGTAAGTCTGTCATTTCTGGATCACCAGGACTAAGAAATAAGTGTTGGATGCTTTGGAAAGAGAGGATTTGCATCTAAACATGTGCCCGTGTCCATGTTCATAGAAACTCAGAAACTGTCAATTTTTGCCTTTTTGGGTTGATTTAGAAATGTGTATTGAAGAATCTGGATTACTCTCTTTTCAGCATTCTTATTACCTTATTTTTAAAGATTTTGTACCCAAAGGACTACAATTCTTTAAGACTATTGTTAGCTGAGTTGTTGAAAATCTTTCAGCTACAGTTGATAAAATAGTGAGACTGTTGGTATCAGCAAATGAATCCCTTTCAGCAGAACTGCAGAAAAGCTGGGTTTTCAGAAAGAATCGGAGGTGCTGCTTTTTAAATAGGGCAGTAGATGTAGGACCATGTTGTGCTCAGCACTTACACCAGAGTCAATCCCAATCAACTCCTCTGAAGTTACCAAATCCATGCTAACTTCATGGTGGGAGCAGAATATGAACTGCGGTGTCCCACTGGCTTGCTTTGCCCCTGGGTGGATTACCAAGGTTCAGCACTCAGGTTGTTGCTGAGCTGTGGCTCCCAGCAGTGCATCTCCCCCTTGCTGCTCCCTGGCTGCAGCATTGCAGGAGCCTGATGAAAATGTCACTTGGGAACGAGGTATCCAAGTTCCTGTGAGTAAAAGACAGCTGATCTTTTTCCTCCTAGGAGGCTGTGTCATTTTGCTGGTTGTTTTCAGTTTTCAGAGTCAGAAAAGGTTTTTTTCTGTATTTCATGTAAACAATGTGGAAATACAGTCTTTCGACTTTTCAGGGTGGATATTGCTGGTCCTGCAGTGCAAATGGATGGGAATGTCTGCAGTGCTCTGCTGCTGCTCTGTTGGAAAAGTAAATTGAAAACCAGAAACATTGCTGATCCTTTCTAAGTTCTTCCACAATGACTTAGTATTTCCTCATTTGTTCTGAAATGTGATTTTTGCATATATTTTACTTTGATCTCCAGTGACACCCATCAAGCCTGATTATAAGAGGGTTTGCAGTCAGACACTACTCAAGAAGAAGGAAGGATATAAACATTACTGCTTGCTTCATAAAGAAACATATTAATCTCACTCTGCCAGGCCTTTGTGAACCTTTGCAGTGGATAAATGATACTACAATTCTTCAAGCATGTAGGGAAGGGAAAGCTGGTTACTTGACTTGTGCTGTCAGCTATCATTGGAAACATAAAGTCTGTGTTTCTAACACTGCTGACAGTTTGTAGAAGTAGTGAATAAAAATATGCATTCCTAGTCAAATTGTGCTGCCTAACCAGAATAAGCTGTTAGCTTGATATCCTATTTTTGGGTGAAATGTAATATATTTGATTGAATAATTCTATTGTGAGTTTAGTTTTTCATCTTTCTGTGCGTATTTTCAAGGCTATAAATAAATTCATGAGATCATTTTGACATTATCTTACAATAAATATCTATGGTGATTCCTGGGTCAGAGATAAGAATTAATTTTTTATTTTGATCAATCTACACTTACATATATTCATTATTATAATACTTTAGTCACCTTATAAAAACCTTATAATGGTACTCTTAAGACTATAATTTCAAGAAATGTCATTTCTGGTAGTCAGTGTTAACTGCTGCTTTGAAAGGTAGATTCTAAAAAGGATTCCATTATTGTTTTCTTGAGGTCATAAATAGAATCATAAATAAACCACAATAATGCAATCTCTAATTCATATTTCTGTGTAATTACAGAAAACACAAATGGTTATTTTTCCTCTGTAATTTTCTGGCTGTATTTCCTGTAAATGCCAGCTCCACCATTTTTCTATATATTTTCCTTTTGTTATCTGAAGGAAAATGTCATTTCCCAGTAGACAGAATCAGAATCCTGTGTAAATAAAGTAAAATCAGAAATGTAAAATGTCAGCAACTGTTTTCATTTAAAGAAGGCCATTTTCTTTGTGTGTTTGCATACAGTGAATAGGGAAAAGAAGTTGCATTTTTTTAACCAGTATTGCCAATAAAGATGATATTTCAAGCAGCATTTTTAATTTGTTCTTCTCCAGGGGCTGGCAATGAATTATTAACAGTTTTTAACGGTGATGCCGCCAGTTCGCAGTGTGTCTGTAATGTAAGGTTGAGTCCTATCCTCCTTGAAGGAGCAATACTTTGTTCTGTGAATTCAGTGCATTTCAGCTGGGGTCAGATGACCTTCAAGAAATACCTGTGGTGGGCTGAGATGGTATCATCCCTGAATTGTTCAACCCTTGCATTGGAGGTTTTGCCAGAAGACAGCTGAGGTAGCAGAACAAATCATCCAAGAGCTTTCAGCTTCTTTTGTGGAGAATAACTATCTTTGTTTAATCAAGGCTCACTAGCTGTCCAAGTCAAGCCGCCCAAGTCAGTGTTGAAGAAGAGGGATCCTTACACAATCAATTCCTCAGTCAACAGCAGGAGGGGTGGAGTTCAGCCAAAGAATTAGCCAACAGCTTACATGAGGAAAAGACTTATTCCTCGTAGAAACATGGAGCCATTGGAACTGCCAGCTTTCAGGTTTTTCTTGGTTTATTTTAACCATGGAGGAAAATGTTGGAGGAGTGAGATTAGTATGTTGAATTCCAGTTTAACTCCAAAACCTGCATAGCTATCTTTGATTTACCTTCCTCACCTCCATCTTAGCCTTGCCTTGTGGAGGGACCTGGCCTTTGGAGAGTGCATTTCCTTCCATCTAGGATGTGAATAGCCCAGTGTGAGTCTCCTCACTCACTGTAAAAGGATCACAAACCATGTCATACACATAGGTTAAGTATGACCCTTGGATGTCTACAGTTGGGAGGGATGAGTTTGGTGTTAACTCCTCAGTCACGTATTGCATCTGACAAAGTCATGTAAGTTGTCTTTAACAACCCCTCACTGTGTATTAAGCTGTAGTGCATTCATTTGTGCTTATTGTGGTCTAAGACTGCATACCCTGATGCTTGCCAGGGGCCAGGTAATATTTGTTAGCTGAATAAACTGTAATAACTGGATTTGGAATCTAATCCCTGGCTAAATGTGTGCATGGACTATTGTTGTTATTAAACTTCTTTATTAGAGTATTTGTATGCTAAGAAACCAACATTCATAGATGGGAATCTAAGGTAGATAGATGTGATCAGCTTAGTTTAATATCCTGTCTCAAAGGGAAATTTGTTTAGGATAACAATATCTCATAACAAGGAGAGAAGAGGAAAGAGTTAATGTTTCCTTATTTTAAAGAATACCACTAGTCACTTTTGTGAAATGACTCTCTGTCGTGAGACAGAAAGTTAAAGTTCCCTCTCAATATAACTCATTATTTTTGATACATTAATTATGAATCTTCTTGTTTATTTCCCTTCTGGGATAAACACTATCAATGTTTTCAAATCCAACTTCAAAGGAAGAAGCTCTGTTTACAAAGAATTCCTAAAAATATGGCTAATCTTAAAAGTATGTTCCAAATACAAGCTCTTTGTGATCACAGTAATCTTATATTTATTAAAGCAGTGTAGAAAAAGATGGAATCAGAAAATTATGCCCTCTCTGTTGATTGACCTGACACTATTACCTTTACACTGAAGGTAGCTGGAATTAGTAGGAGAAAATATGTCTTGCAAAACAAAATGTTTTGGAGGATAGGAACAGTACAACATATTTCTTACAAAATCTGCAAGTTGTGTATTTGAGGTTTTGAATGGAAGTGCTGCCCAATTCCACAGCAGTGCTTTAGAAATGGGTAACAAAGGGAAGCATAAACCAGGCAGTGCAGTCACTGGAGGAACAAACATAGTCTACATATTTATGTGAATAAATAAGGACAACTACTACTTTTTGTTGTCTCAGTTGCTTCTTCCAATTATAGCATCCCTTTTTATCCGTCTTAATGTTTTTCTCAATTAACACTGGTGAAGTCATACTTGTCTGTATTGTCTAGACATTTTTTATAGGTAAACGTATTAAAAAATTTATGTTTCTTATGACCCCAGCATACTCTGACATGGCCCTGGTATCATTTGCCTGAGGCTGTATTTTGTGTACTAAAGACCTGTAAAGTAGATATGGGCTTAGGCATAGGAAGAAACTATTCAGAGAGATGTTTTTTTAGGAAACTTCCCTATCCAACCATCCAGGAGCCCCTCTGGCAGTCACACCTGCAGCACCTGAGCTGGGACAGAGGCCACTCCACAGCTACACCTCCCCACACTCACCCAGCCAAACCAGGATTCCCATAGCACAGTCCCAGATGTCTCAATTGTTAAAATAATTTAATCTTGATGAAACAACAAAATAATAGCTCGAGCTGGTGCTTCCAAGGAGGAACCTTGAACAAAGACCTCTCACAGTCTAAGCACAAAATGTTGTGAGTCCTTGGCTCCTGCCCCAAGTGTTCAGTCCTTGGCTGGTACTACAAGCCCCTGGGCCCTTTGTTTTGCAAAGGGGGGCATTTCATGGCCTCTTGCCTGGGGCTCAACCTGCAGCTCACACTGCAGCAGCTGGCTGAGCTACCTGCACTGAATGTGTTCCTCAACAGTGGAATCACCATCTCTGGAGCTGCTCAAGAAAGGACTGGGTGTGACACTTGGTGCCTTAGTTGCCAAGATGTTGATGTTGTACTCAAAGGTCTTGGAGGTCTTTTCCCTCTTTAATGGTTCTGTGATACTATGAATTGGACGACTGGAAGAGTTAGAACCCAAGTTTTCTGTATGAGTAGTGAGAGCTATGTGACCTTGACTGTAGATGAAGAGGGGTGTGTGTTTATATATATATATATATATATAGAACACAAAAGTGTTTCCTCTGTAAAAACCTCAGACTTTTTAACATCTCAAAGCTGTAACATTTCAATTAGAAGTCTCTTATGCCTTTCAGATGAGTTTTTTATTTCCTTGAGCACTGGGTCTCAATTTATTATTGCAGATGACAAGGAATATTCAAGAGCATTAAAATTCATGTCAGGATGTTCTTCAAACCAAAAGATTTGTTTAGTTTGCCGTAGCACAGGCACAATGATATTCTGAAAGGACCAAGGCATTAGAGTAATTTTAAATTAGGTTTTGCAGCTTCATGTATTTCCTGCATAGCCATAGATGACTTGTTTTACAATACAAATAAGGTATTTGGAATTAGTTGAGGGATATAAAGTCAAATATTAGCTTGCTGATTCCTTGCAGAACTGTAGTCTAACGATTATTATATCCTGGAAAATTATTAGATGTAAATACATCTCAAAACTTGTTTTTCAGTTTGGGAGATCTGAACTGTCTGAGTACTTGATGAAACGTATTTTATATAAAAATTGGAAAAGCAGGTTTGATGGGATCAGTTTTTTCCATGTGTCACCTTTCATTTAAAAAAACCAAAACAACAAGGCCTTCTGATTGTCAGTTTCTGTGCAATGAAGTCTTAGTCAAAATGTGATAGCTATTACAAAAAGACAGGTCAGAAAGAGGCAACTCATGTCTAGCCTAGGGGCAAGTCAAAAGTTGTTAGTACCTCTGCCTATATTTTGCTTAATTGTTGTTTTTCAGTGCGTCAGAAGATGCTGTAAGAGGATGTTAGTAGCTGATGTTTCTGCTGCCATGCCATAACTGCATGCAGCAGAGACTGCACATGCCTTGACTGAGGATCTTTAGATAGTAAAGAGAGCAAAGGACTCCATTTTTACTGTGTCTTTGAGTATAAACTCACATCTTAATGAGCAATGGGTTGCTTTTGCTACTCTAGAATAATAAGAGGTTGCTTGAATTTTTTATTAGGTCAGGGAAATTCAGGTTAAATGGGTGCAAAATTAGACCATGTTCAAATTTATGTTCTGTAGATACAATTCAAATTTTAATATGTGTTTTGTAGACTTTTCATCATGGTTTTATTTATTACTATTATCTTGCTGCAAGAAAATAATTCTTGAAGGATTACTAGAGGACTTTCTCTTCTGTCAGGGAAAATCAAAAAATATTCAAAAGAAGTTTGATGTGAAAGTACAAAATATGTGCTCTTCATTTTATATATAAAGGCTGAATAAGTGCCAATTTGCATGTTCCCTAATTAATTTCAATTTAACAAATATTCATTTACTACATCATGCATTTCCTTGCTTATTGATATTGTGAATAGGTGCGTGAAATATGTATTTTATTCACTACACACAATTGTACAAATAATTTAATCCATAGTCATTATGCAGTTCTGCATTATTTGGGAAAGAAACTATGGCAGTCTGCATCCATTGGTTCACATGTTTGAGCCCTGGATTTGGGATGACATACATGATATCTGGCTGCCATTTAAATTGAAGGATCAATGTTCCATTTTGCCATTTAAATATGAACAATAATTGCTGTAAAGATCCCAAGGACAACAAAAGAGATTTTCAAGGGTACTATCTCCTGTTAGTATTGGAGAAATAATTTCAGCTCCAAAGGTTTCCCTTGATTGTTTGGGATTTTGTAACAGTTCTCTCAACTGCTCATTTACTTAGTATTTTTAATGATACCAAAGCTGTATGGTAATGCTTATTAAATAACACTAATAGTAGGATAATTCATTTTTAATTTTTTTTAATAAAGAGGAATGTATTTGTCATACTTCAGTATGATAGTAGTTAAGATATCTAAGATGTAATTCTCAATTGCATTTTTTTTTCTTTTTTTTTTGTTTTTCCTCTAAAGACTTCTTCACTCTTAACCAGCAGCTACAAGAATTGAAACCTTGGTAATAATTTTTTGTAATTTTCATACAGAGAGAAAACAGAGGGTTTTGTTTTGTTTGTTTGTTTGTCCATTTGGTTTTTTTAAAGAAAAATAAGAAAGGCAGCAGCAATTAGTTCAACTTAGAGCACTTTCCTCCATAGCTAGACAATTTTAAAGAGGCTTAATCAGTTTCTTTTAGTAAAGATGAGATGACGAGAGACCAGATCAACAGTGCAATCTGAGTATGAAAAGCTTAAACCTGATTTAAATAGACAGTGCTTGGTAACCCCCAACAATTTGCTGTTTTCTCTTATTCTACTCACATATCTCCTGTTTATATGAAGTATTGATTCTTTCATCAAAATTCTCTGTAAGAAGAGAAAATTCCCTTAAATCTTGATAGCATATGGCTACTTTTGTTTCCCCTTTCTGTTTTTTTTTACATTTCCATTTTGGTTGCATTAGCTTGTACTTGAGATGATGCACTTGAAGGCCTTCTTTCTGCTGAACTTGGTCAACAAGATACTTGAGATTGTGGTAGGTGTTTGTTGTATTCAAGTGCATTTTGCTGACCATGTTTTGCTGTTTATTCTACTCTAGAAGTAAATGCAGTAAATTCCCTAAAATTGTATTTGGCAGCAGGGGCTCGTGACAAGACCAACCTCCCAACCAAGTCTTCTGACCATCTGCTTGCTGATGGCTGATAACCTGTGAGTTAGAAAAGAGCTGTGTCTGTTGTGAGAAATGTTTGACTGGAAGTTGGCTTTTAGAACTGGAACTCAAGTGGGCAGTGTGCTGCCTGCTGCTTTCACATTTCCAAAGGTGTTACAGCACAGACCGTAAATGTGACCATTGACTGTACATCATGATTATGTCACATAAGTGCAGCTGGAAGAACATTTGTCTGGCATGAAACCAAACAGCCCAAGTCTTTCAGAGAGCAGCACACACATAACAGTTTCAGATCGTTCATCCGTCTAGTTTTTGATATACTGTGAAAAGAAATGCCAGAATTTATGCACATGACCACGCTGCTGACAGATTCCTCAGGATACTTTGAAGAAATCTGACAGCTCCAATTTAAGTTTACTAATGTGATAAAGTGTTTTTTAAAGGGTATAAACATTTTATATGGGAAGCTGCAGTCTTGCCAGTGGAAGTGTTTGGCTTTACAAAAGCATAAAGAAAACAAATGCCCTTCCATAAAATAACATGGTTTTACAGTAATATTGTTAGAGAAATTTATATAGTTAAATCTGCAGAAGGAAGTAAAGGATTGCATAGGTCATTGGATTTCTGGGGCAAAAATCTTGAAAGATCATAAATATATTTAACAGAAGTTATGTTAAATTGTGAGATTAAAAACCAAAGCCAAAATAACTTCTGTTTGTTTTTTTTTTTTTTTTAAGAATTTGATCCTCTAAATTAGACTTCATTCTTTAGGGAAACACCTTTGCAAAAGTCAAATCCAGTTGTTTAATATTTTTAAATAATACTCCTTGGTTGATATGAAATTTTAGACCAATTTCCTTAATGCAATAGATTTTCAACTTGAGCTTGTGAAAAACTTAATTGCTGTTCAGGATAATTATTTGATTTTTGCTGTACGGTACTGCATAATGTTCTTTTTGCAGTAAAATCACATCTTAGAATGAGAACACTTAAAAATAACAATTGCTCTGACTTTATAACCACCAAAGGAAGGTAAGCACCTTGTTGTTCTCCACTTCAGAGTTGCACAGTGAAAATAGTCAATTCTTTTGATTGTGTCAGGTGTAAATTTGAAACAATAAAGACAGTGGAATAAACTTCTACAGTCTGCATTGAGTCAAGGGGTCCTCCTAACATCACTCTTGCTCACAGGGAACATCTGAAGTGACAGTAGAGGAAATATTAAAATGTATTGCCAGAGGCTGATGGTAATTACCTAGGAGGGGAAAGGAATTTAGGGATGAAATAGCTCTGTCTTGTACCAGTTGCTGAAATCTGATGTGCCACCAAAGTGTGCAATATACCTCAAAATTGGAGGGGAAGGAGAGGGAAAGTGTGTGATCTGTGAAATTACCCAATAAGCCTAATATTCATACTAATCATTAGAATGTTAAGCAATGAAAATAATAAATAAAATTTGTATGGAGGGAATTCTGATTATCAGAAATGTGTCAGAGGTGTTTCTGTGAAACCAACTAATACTTGAAAGAGAAGGATTTGTTTGATAGTCTCTCTGGGTTTTCTGGTGGTCCTGTTTTCCTTCTTCTACACTGCTTTGTGTGTTTCACTGTTGGCACAGGAGTCTGAGGATGCCAAACATTTGCAATGGTTTAAAAATGGATTAAGTAATTCATAGAAAAAAAGTACACTTATGCTCTTAAACATAAAGCTGCCACTCTTGTTTTGAAAACTACTGAACTGTGAATTGGGGGAAGATAGCAGTGTAGAAAAACTGCAGGGCAAAAACTTCGGAGCAGAGACTGACTTTTCTATTGTAGTTTTTCTCAGAATCTATTCCTCTCCTCTCATGGAGAAAATACATTGATGTGAACCCTCTGTAATCACTAGTGTGGTTAATTATATGAATATCTGAAGAGCATAAAATTGCAAAAACCCTGTTAAACATCTGCATCTTCCTCTGGCCAGTGCTTCCTGTGACAATATTATTTTCTAAAAATATTAAATGATAAATTCACCCAGCATATTTTAAAGTTTAATATTGTTCTCTGAATAGATTGCTATTGAATATTTGCTTTTCTATAACTGAATATTCTTAATTAAAAACTGCTTTAGCAGTATGATACATGTATCACACAGTAAATGATCCTGTTCAGAATGAGTTGTACAAGAATACATCTGAATGCTCCTGAAATGATTCAGCATACTCTTTCTCAACCTTCAAATGGAATTCCCTTATAGCTTTTTCATGTGATGTTTTCTGTATATTGTCTTGGTTAAGTGATGGATTCAATGGATGAACATGGTATTGGGTGCTAAACTTTCTCATCACTTTCTAAATCTTCTCATTTCTTCCAGCAGATAGATGTGGATACACTCTTCTCTGTGAATGTGACACCCATCTCTCCCCAGCTACTCATTCCTTTGTTACCTCTTACAGCACACTCACCATTTTTTGATGAAAAAGCCTAGCTCAAAATTTAACATCTAAGTACAATTTTGGTGGAATCAAAGTGCAGGAGAATAATCCTGAGAATGCCACTGAGTGAGCTGCAAAACCCAGAAGGCCAGCTCCTTCACTGGTGGGGCTCAGGTGCCTGGAGTTTCACTGCCATGAGAGCCCAGGGGTGGCTCAGGCTCAGCTGAGCAGTGTCCTGGCTCCTGCAAGGTGCCCGAGCCCGTGGGGATCAGGCAGCTGCACTCACTGCTCAGCCTCCCAAGCAAATACTGTGGCAGGTGTATTTAGCACATGTAGAATGTGTGCTGACAGTGCTGCAAAGCTATGGCTGCTGTGGCTGTTACACACGGGGGTCATTCCTGTGCACCTGTGGGTAAGTGGTAACAGCATCTGTCCAGGCAGTGTAAAACCAGGATCATAGGACTGCTTAACTAGAGGGAATCCAAGCCAGAGTTTGTGATTTTCAGAGAAATCTCCATTCCCCTAGGAGGGTTTCTACTTTCTACTCAGTGATCAGTGATATAAAGGTATTGTGAGAAGCAGGACCAAATTCAGGACTTTGCCTTCCCAGACGATTCATGGAAGAGGGGATCTAGAGACAGATCCTACCACTGCCCCTTGCCTCTCTAAATCTTTTCTGACCCAATGACCAAGTATTAGTGTAGGTCCTTGTCCAGTGTGGCTTTAAGCTGGTAGGTGTCATGGTCTTTAACCTAGTGTGTAGCTGATCATATAGTGCAGTAAATAACAATGCCTGCATTCCTTCCTCCAGCTTAAAAAACCCTAAACTACCTGTGTCACTTATATGTCCATACAAAGTGAAGCACTTAATTTGGGGGGAAGCTGACAATTCCAGTCTTCTTTCAGTCTCAAGGTGGAGTTTTTTGCTCAGTGTAAAATCTCTAGGAGGAGTTGATATTTTTCACCTTTTATGTCATTTACATTAGGTGCACTCTTGTTCCTCTGCCCTTTTTAGTGTACCAACAGAAGGTGAATTCCACTCTATATGCCTCAGTCTTTACATTCAGAATGGAATAAAAAAAGAAATAATAATAACAATAATTTAAAAGTACCAAAAATTTTAACACACACCCAAGGAAAAACAAATATCTGCAAGTTTAGCTTTTTTACCCCTGCAATGTCTATGCTGGCATGAAAGGTAAGAGTATCTTTTCATCATGCTTCTGCTTACAGGCATGGCTCAGGGATCCCTGTCAGGGAAGTTGGTTAGACTAACTTTTAAGCATCTCAGAAATCTGGGTTGTTTACTCTGCTTTGGCAAGTAGGTGTCTTGACTTCCCTTGTGGATGTGACTAAAGGAGCATGTTGATAATTATGCTGAAATTCAATATGGATTTTCATCCCCTTCTGCATTTCTAGCCTTTTCCCTTCTGCATTCCCAAGCCTTTTCTATAAGGAAACTAAATTCAGCTGTGAAAGTTTTAGAAGTAATTACATTGAAAATGCCATGTAGTGGGAAGAAGATTTGAAAACATGGTTCAATATTTTGTTTTAAATGGATTTATAATTACATATGGGAATTCTTTGCTTCCACAGTCCTGAATGGGACAGGAGGAGAAGAATGACAGCATGCGTGGGAGTATTGATTTTAAATAACTAGACTATTAAACGATAGAAAAAAATGTATCACTCAGTAGATACCTCTAAGGATGAAATCACTTTCATCTGTCACTGTGGAATGGAAATAAGTTTTAGACTTTAGCTTTTGATATGGATTTTATGGACTTTTTAGCCTGTATAATTGGATTAGAATTGCTGCATTTGTAACCTTTTTAGTGACTACTCATTCAAGTATCGACACACGTATGTGTTTTATCAGTATCACCCTTGTGGCTCAAAGGTTTGGTCTACAAACAAATGAGTATCTGTCGCTCAAGATATGTCTCTCAATTACTGGAAACTTCTAGAAAACATATAATTTATAATAATATTGATTTTCATTTTTTTTCCCTAACTTGAATTTAGCAACATCTCTCCAGGCTGACAGTGCTGGCTATAAAAACCCTTTGTTTGAGTTCAGATGGAACCATAGTTCAAAGAGTCTTTCTGGATGATACTTAAATCATGTTAGTCTCTTTGCAAAGTCTTTTATGTCTGTTACGCATTAAGTTGCCTGTAACAGCTAATCATGAAAAATGCAGAAATTGGCTTAATAAAACTACTTTCAAATGTATGTTGAATTAATATCATTAATACACAAGAGGTTGAAAAAAGTGGTTATGATATTGTAAGGTATTGGCTTTTTAAATTTAATTTTATTTTTAATGAGAAAGCAGGAAAATGCACTGGGGATTTTATTAAGGACAGTTTCTAATCCTTTTTTTCTTTAAATACTTGAAAATAAAGGAAACTTTATTTCAAAATAAAGGAAACTAAATATTTGAAAATAAAGGAAGGGTTCTAGTCTTAGAACCATTTAGTTCATCAACTTCTAAATCTCTCTAATGTAGAGATTCAGTAATTAGTGATTGGAATAGCATCACGTAGATGTAAAGCCCATTGGAACTGGAGAACAGACACATATTTCATCTGGAAATATGATGACAGATAGTCTGAATTTTCATGTGGGTACAGTATGTATTTGAGTTGGTAAACAAGCAGTTTCCAAATGCAAATGCAAACCTTTTACCCAAAATGCTTAACTGATAAGAGAGTAATGTTGATCCAATGGTGGCCTTCGTGATCTCAGAGGAATTTCTTTAATCTCTATTCACAACATGTAATAATCTGTTTTGTTTCTTGTTTTTGGTGTACAGAAAGCCATATAGCTGCCATGTATTGCAAACATCAGGACTTAGATTATGCACAATGCCAACAATATGAAAGTGTTTACTTAAATAACAATTTTTAGTCTATTTTTAAATTCTGATTTTATTAGAATTTTATTCTAATTTTGAATAAAATCAGCTTCTCAACCATAGGGGTTTTTTATGTTTTGCTGAAAATACCTGAGCTCAGCTGAGGAAACCATATCCATATGAACAATCCTGTTAACATCAATGTTTGGGGCTAATTGAGATACAGAGTAATTGAACAGTGGGACAGACTTGTTCTCAGGGTGTTCTTTAGGAGTGGGAAGCACTCTTTGATTTTCTTCTCCTCACTCCATTCTCTCCTATTGTCAGTGGCTTTTGATGGTTGGTTGGGTTGGTTTGGTTGTGGGGGGCGGAGATGCTTTTCAGCCTGTCTTTAAGCTCTAAATATGTTTTTTTTTTTTTGTGTAAATGGAACTTTAGAGACATGAGTAATCGTTTTTTAATTCAGTGGGGACTACCTGTGATTTTAAACTTTAGATCACACACTTTCATTAGGGCAGGGATTACTTCTCATGAAGTGCAGAGCATGTTGTTAGCACTCAAAACAAGTAAACTACAGATAAAATATGAGGATTAGATTGGTGAGTGTGCAGAAAAGTACAGAACTTTGTTTTTTTAATGAAAGACATCACTGCTTTCTATCCTTATGCTTGAATCTCAAAACAGGCTAAGTAAACTTGTCTTAAAGTTTCCAAAGTATTTTCTTTTGAAAGGAAGACCTGGCAAGATCCTACCAGATGTATGCTTTGAGGAGGAAAATATGATGGAAAAGACGCAGTTAGAAGTAAAAGAGATGCTATTCTAACCTTTAACATCCATCCCCAGATGATGCTCTGTGAACAGATCTAGGGGTTTTCACTTTAAAAATCTTGGTACCTGGCATGCCAAGGCTCTCTGAAGTCCACATTCTCCTTCTGGCTGATGAGTTGCTGATAAAACAGGCTTTGGCTAGAAATACGCTGGCAGAAATTTTGGAGGTGGTGCTAGTGATGTGTATTCACATAGGGAGAGTCAAGTTGTGGTGTTTAAGTGGAGAGCAGAGGTTACTCACCTGGGAAATGTGGATGAAGTGTGACTGCATTTGTTCTTTTTGTCTGTTTAGTAGTATTTCTAAGGTGTGTGTCTCTCTCACAGGAATCTATCCATGCTGTACACAAACCTCTTTCTGAATCAAAGGCAGGCTATCTCCAGAATAATCACAACCTTTAAATCCTGACAGTGCTTTTTTAAAACAAGTCAGGTAGGCAATAAACAGATGTTTTCTGGTTCCTGATGTGTTGTTCAGATGGAGCTTTAGTGCCCTGAGCTTTCAGCTGCTGCTTTGGGATCCTCTGGATACAAACTTGCTCGAATTTCTTAGTGTGTGGTGATGGTGGGAACGAGCACCACTGACCTCTCTTTTCCTCTCCTTCCTGGTAGCATTCCTAGATTATATACAACTGCAAACTTATTATACACTACTGCAAATTATAAACAACTGCAAACTTGGCAGTATTGGCTGAAGAATCTCCGGCTAATCATTTAGGACATTCATGAGATATTTTTAAAATCTTTCTCTTAAGTTTGTTTTCATGTTGCAGAAGGTTGCAGCAAGAGGCAGATTGGGAGTTCAGCAGCAGATGATGCCTGCAGCAAAGGGGCCTGAGGACATTAAATGGGGATAAAGACAAAAATAAGCTGCAAGTCCCTTTTGAAAGCTTTTGAAGCCATAATCCATCTGTACTGTAGGTTTTTGTGGTGGTTAGAAACCCATGTCAATGCAGCTTTTTCAGCTTCGGATACTGGTGATGGCATAAGGCTACATTTAAAAAAAAAAAAAAAGTGAAGCTGTAGTAACTCTAGTAGCAGAAAAAGTTGAAGCCACAGGGGTGAACAACAGCTAGCATATCAAAGTGTAGAGTGTGTTTTATCTCAGTTCTCAGTCCTTTTGTAAGATATTAATGGTTTATTTGAAATGCAAATGAAAAAGGATGAAATTTTATTGCAAAACCATATTCTACATCAAACTTTGATGTCTCATTATACATCAAGAGCTTCTAAATTTTTTGTAGTTTTTAAAATCATCTTAACATATTTTTAAAGGGTCTGCATTTAAGATAAAAGATTCAGTAAGCAAACAGCAGTTGCTGTTTTAAGTGCACGTTCCTATTCTCCAAAGCATCAAGCAGGGGAATCATTAAGTCTCCTTTGTTTATATCGAGTTGAAGGAGAGGGCGGAAGGTGAGTAAAGACATTGTGGTAATTTTCTCAGAGACTATTTTATACAGCCCTTTTGTACCACCTGACTGGGAATCAATAGTACTTTATTGGAAAACAAGTAAGCAGAATGAAAACCCAGGACGGCTCTTGAGCGCAGCTGCTGTCATTGCCATTAGGAAACAAAATCTTCCTCTAGCTTTCAACGTTTGCACAAAAGGACAATGACGCTGTTGGAGTTTGACTTTAAATTTGACTTCTTTTCAGGACCTTTCTAAGATGTTGTTTTGGGTTTGGGTTTTTTTTCTCTTTTTTGTTTTTATTTTTTTCAGAAAGCAATGACTGCTATTTTTGTGGAATATAAATCCCATGTTCTTGTATGTGCTGTACCAATGGAGTAGCTTCTACTGGGATTTGATTTTTAAGATTTAATTTTCTTTTCCTTTTCCTTTTCCTTTTCCTTTTCCTTTTCCTTTTCCTTT
>PYHW01010756.1:609995-666897 GCA_013186435.1 Turdus rufiventris
AACATAACCTTTAGGAGGTGTGTGATAATGGGGCTTGGTAGAAGCCCTTCATCATGCTCAAGAATTGCAAACAAGTTCCATAATGAGGGGACCTACCCATCCAGAAGAGCACAGAAGTTATTAGAGAACAGAGAACATCTGTTAAGTTGCAAAACAAAGTGGCAGTAGTATAAAATAGTTGTTGATGCTTCCAAGGGCCACATGTCCTGCAGAAGCCAGTGTGTATCTTTCAACTCAGAATCTCAGTACCTTTGTGGAAGCATCTATGAGTGAGCCCAGGGTGGTAAAAAGGGGAATTAGTGCTGATAATAGATAAGATGCTGTGCTGCTAAGAAAAGGTAAATAAATTAGCATGAGCAAGCAGTCCAGCAGTGCCACTGCAAAAATGAGACAGGTACTGTTGAATGCTCTGCTATGCTTTTGGGGCCAAAATTGCAGTTCTGTGAGGAACTGTACAAGTGTGTTTCTTGGCTGGAACTATGTGGAACTTCTTGTCATCCATCATGTCCATCCTCTGTTTTTTCAACTTAAAGGACTTTCTTCTCTTCTGTTTGTTTATTTATTTATTACAAAAGGATTAAGAGTATAATTGACCTCAGTTGGCCAAGAAACAGCAATTCTAAAGCCTCCTACTCCTGAGTCATTAATGTGACTCATATACTTAAGTTTTGTTTATTCTTAAATGCTAAATCCCAGTAGAATGACAAAAAAAGCAAGCAAGCCTCAGAACCTAACAAACTACAGACAACAAGTAGCAGAATCCAATACCAAATTTCAGGCTTCACTTGACTTGACTAAAAATTAATTCTGCATTCTAACTGTGCTCTCTGGTTCATTAACATTCCAGTTTCTTTTGTGTTTTCTGAGCATTGCATTTAGCTCTAACACATCCCTGTTTCTTTCTGCATAACCTCATTCCACCACAACATTCCAATAGCAGGCACCAGTCTTTTTTTTCCCTTCTGTTGCCTCCCTTCCAATGTATTTCTCATCAAAGGAGCAAGTGAGTTTTGCCATCAGCTTCCATAAGGTAGTATTTCACTAATTATGCATTAAAAATAAAGAGTGTGAGTACATTAGTAAAAAAATCGCTTTTTCCCCCCCTCCACTCCATTTTTTGAAATTTAGTTATATTTTATTTGCAAGCTATTTGATTCTTTCACTTAAAAGTCATTAACATTGTTATGGTACTCTCTAGTCTCAGTAAAGAGACTTAACCAGTTAGAGGTTGGGGGAATCCTTCAGGACAGCAGAAAAACCAAGCTTGTTTTGCAAGATTCATTCTTTCCACCCGTTAGAAAGGCTTAATTCATAAAAAGTGATCTGAAAATAACATGGCAAATATTTTTAATGTGAAAATTAGTACAGTAAAATTTATTGAATGTGAAACATCATGCACACTTCAAATATAAAGTACAAATTATGTAAAATGTTGAGCTTTGGTTTTACAAGCTGATCAACTGGAGTTATAGAAATCTCCTAATCTCCAGGTGCATGAGGTTTTATGCATCCTTCTAAAGCATTAGATCACAGCTGGAAACAGATGAGGGTGATCTGTGGCACTTTTTGTAATGATTTCCAGAAAAAACATGTGTTTAACTTTTGCAGCTATGAGTACATTTACTTAATAGATTTCTGTTTTTTCCTTGGACACATGGTGTTCCACAAATGAAATGTTTGTCAGATTGCGATACAAAGTGGGGTCCAGATTTTGTGTGTGGAGAAGGTTTTTTGGTTATCCTTTAATAAAAGGTAAGGGTTGCATTGTAATTCTTCCACTCTGTTCTCCTTCATGCACCTCAGTCATAAATGCGTAATAGGAACGTGGTGTGACTTGCGTCTCCTTTGCAAGCTGCTCCAAATGTCAGGGGACTGAGACCTGACTTCAGAGCCCTGCTCTGGGCATTTTCTGTTTTCACTGGGTGGCTGTGTAATGTACAATGCATAAACTAAGCAGGGTGCATAACCCAGTTTCTTCCACTTCCCACTGAGTGTGAGGCCGTAGGAACAGCTCACTCTGCCTGTAAATACTCTGCCCTCTAATGTGCAGCCATGAAATGCATTTTCACCAGACTCTCCTGTAGGCTGTGGACAGGCACTCTGACTTGTTCTCCTCCCAGTAAATTCTAGATGCTTAATTGAAATGCCCTGAGGTGTTCAGGATCTTACCTCAATAATGAATGGAAAGAGAGAAGCAGTTGTTCATCAAACATATTTACAGATAATTTGCCCATGGGACATAAACACACATCTATTTTCTCTCAACCTGGAGAGATATGCAGCAAATTTTCTCCAAGTTTGGGAAAACATTTGGAATTAGATGGAAGACTTACCTCTCTGAGGTGCCTGACAGGTTGAGTTTTCTTCTACTCAAGGAAAGATTCTGACCCCACCTTTTCCAATCCTGGCTATATATGATGGCCTGCAGAGCACAGTGTAAGTGGTTCTTGTCACCCACAATTGGATGTGGCTTTTAGGTACAAGTCCTGCCTCTGGCACCTGGTTCTCAAGTGGAGGGAGCCACAAAGCCCTTACTCAGATGCCTTAGCTTCAGAATATGGCCAGAATTTATAGACAGTCCTCTTCTCAAGCTTCATCCTTGTTAGCATTGGAGCTTCCTAGGTAGTTCTTTGCTTTGTCTTTTGATGCTGGTATTTTTGCTGATTTGTTTTTATGTGGGGATGCAGAGATCTTGGATATCAGAAAGTGTATGTTACTCCTCTCTCTCTGAACTGCCTTATGCCACAGCCTTTGCTGGATTAGGCAGGTTTCTGACACATCCCAGACTCCTTCAGGTCCTTGGTTCCATTAAAGTTATTCTCTCTCCTACTCTGCAGGATAATGGGTAATACTTTTTTCACTCCTCCTTCCTGTTTTGGATGATGGGAGTGTGAGCAGGGCTGATTGCACCCACAGGAGATTACTAAGCACTTCTGGCAGCTTGGTATTAATATACCCATCACAGCATCAAATCCTCGTGCTGTGAAAAGGAAATGCATCTTCCTAAAGCGCTTAGCCTGGAAAACACAATTTTGTTGCGAATAGGGATATTTCTGCTAAAAATATAATCTCCTTTGCCAGGTTTTACACTGAAGACAGTCACCTATCAGCTTTTATTTGCAGTTGTAAGTCTGTAGTAAACTGTGCGACTTAAGCATGTCACATATCAATTCAAAACATAAGTCATGGTCAACCGAAAATAAGCCAGATTTTTGCATATATAAAAATGCTACCCAAGTGAACAGGAAGGTCATGCCTGCATGATCTCTTTTTTTCTCACAGTGTAGATGTTGAAGACTGAGGGAAATTCCAGTTGTGGATAAGCAGTTAGGCCATTTAACAATGTTAGAATTTTCAGGGTCAGTCTAATCGAACACTTCCCCAGAATTTTTTTTTTTTTTTCTTCAACTGAAGATGTGATGGGATTGTAATGGGAAAATAATTTCAGCAGGATTTTGGTCAATGTAGTATGAGGTGCCTTGCAGTAAATTGCAGTAGAGTGTGTTAAACATTCTCTGTCAAGCAGGCAGTCAGGGCTTGCTGAGCAAGGAGATCCTAAGACAGGAAATTGAAAACTGTCTGTTCCTTCTCGTGATGTCCCTAGTTTTATTTCTTAAACATGTAAGCAATGGGAGTTCAGGGGGCTTTGCTTTGTTTTTAAGCAGTGTGGAAGAAGTGACCTGTCTCACCACATTTTATAGTCACAAAGTTCTGCTGACATCTGTTTTGTACAGCCCATTTGGAGATCTTTTAAATAAAGCAAGGTGAGCTTTGTCTCTCTTACGTGGTTACAGGTGATGCAAAACATCACCTGAGCTGCTTCTCCCTGTGTTCAAAGCCATGGTGTGATAACAGATGTTGAGTCTGCTGTAGGGCAGAAAATACACGTGGTCTCCCTTGTCTTTGGCACTAGGGCTTCAAAGACTGTCCTGAGATTTGTAAAACCTACAGTAACATAAAACTCAATACAATAAATCCATTAATGAACTCCAAAATTATTGGCTATGGCATGCTGAAAGCTGTGTCACTGAACACTGGGTAGGTTTTTGAGTGTCATGTTTTTATTATGCTTTAAAAAGTGAAATATTTGAATAAGGTCATTTTCTCCCAACTCTTGAAATGTCTCAAATGTATTTCTAAGAAGAAAATATTCTGGTATTAAGAAGCCTAGTTTTGGTTGCGTGAAATTTGAATCAACTAAGCTTTTAAAAGTGTTATTTATTTTGAATTAAAAGCTGATACATCCATTCTACTTCAGCTATTCAGTGAGGTTTTTTACAAACTTTACTTCAATTACTGGGAAAAATGCTGAAAGAAGTCACTCAAGGTACCTGTAAGCACCTAGAAAAATAAAGGAGATAAAGGAAACTAAACATACATTTGCCAAGAACAAAATGTGTCAAACCAATTTAATGTTCATCTCGTGTAGAATAACAGGCCTTGTGGGTAAAGGACAGGCAGTAGGTGTCATGTTTTGACTTCAACAGAAGAAATTATTGTAGCTGGATAAAAAAACTGTTGAAAAAGCTATAATAGGGGAATGTTATTAATATTTCACTGTCAAAAAAAAAAAAAACCAAAAAAAAACCCTCCAACTACTTTGTGTCAAGAATGTGCTTATTAAATCTGTAGATGACACTGACCTGAGGAGTACTGTAAGCATTTGGAAAATAGTGAAGCAGAAGATCAGGAAAAAAGCTTATAATGTGCTTAAACAGGGAGAGGTACCTGGAAAATGTAATGATGTTGTGATGAGTGGGGAATGCCTCAGTTTTGTTAATGTTTAAAATAAATTGTGGCTGAGTACAAAGCAGGCCACTTGCTATTTTTCTTGATGCTTGCAATTGTAAAAGATTTTATTTTCTGCGGCCATTTTATACCCTGAGGTGTGATATTTCCACCTAATGTATTGGGTGAAAGAGTCCATGCACATGAGAAAGGACATAATATTTGTTTCAGAAAATTGCAAATTTTTATTAAAAAACTTTAAAGCTATTTCATACCACAACTCCCTAAAACTTGTATTTCAGCATTGCAACTGCTCTACCCAGCCATAAACTTTTTCTTGTACTAAGTGATGTTTTATCATGTAAGTGGGAATACTAGATTTTATTTGATCATTTGAAAATATCATTTGAAAATTCCATTATGAGATAATTTTTACCTCTGTGTAACAATGAGAAAACAAATATTCTTGGTAATAATAGTTAAGCATCATATTTGAATATTGTTGTTAAAAGGATGTTGTCCCTTTTGGTTACTTTGTATTTATATCTATATTGCTAGTGATAGAAGTATTTCAGCATCCATATATTTGTCCTAATGCACTACCTTGCCATACATCCCTATATGCATGTTAATTTTATTTAAGCGCCTTACATTTTACAAAATCTTTTTCTTAAACCCTCTTTTAGGAAACTACTATTAGTTAAAGAAAATAATTTATTTACATTCACAAAAGAGATACAGGACTGGAACTCAAATCCCCTTAATAACATAGTGTCAGCTTCATTAAAGAAATTGTATTTCATGTAGGAGCTCTGCGCTGCGAGATTAAGCAAAGACTTGCCAAACAATTTATTTATATCATATCAAAATTGTTTGTCCCAAAGTGATCAAGTGTCAGAAAAATAAATGCTTTCAAAATTTGTTTAACTTAAAAATAGCTGTGGAAAATACTTTTAATAGTTTATTTATCATGTTAGCATTTTATTTGTGGTGTTTCTAGACAATATGTTTTTAAGATTAATCTCACTAATATGTTTTAACATCCATTTTTATTTTATCTTCACTGAAATCATTATATTTTCTTTAATAAGATGAACATTTAATGTGCTCTTGGCATGAATTAATTTTTAATAAACCATTAAGAAGTCAAATCTGTATGGATTTCTTTCCCATGAAAATCAAGCCTCTTATAGCAAGGAGTTTTTAATAGATTCTGACATATGAATTTATTGTAGTGTTTTCAACATTATTCATAAGAAGAAGAAAGGAAGATTTCTAGTTAGATTCTAGATTATACATTTTTTTTCCCATTGGATGCACTTATGAGACTGTAAAAATTATGTTCCTAGAGAAGCTGGGATATTATACCATGTTCTGATTTCCTAGCAGAAATTAGTAAAACTGGACATTTAATGTATTTATCTACCTATCAAAATATTTGTCCTACTCAATTCACTCTTTAACTGGTTGATGTGTTCAGGTGATAGTTTTGATACTTCAAAGATCTGAGTTGCAGGACTGATGTGGTGCGAGTACAGAAATAGGAATTGTAATTAAAACTTGAAAACCTACTTTGCCTTAGGCTTCTCTGTGCTTTCCAAGACTTACAAAAGAGGAAAATATATTGGCAGCTGATCAATGTTTAGTTGCAGCTACCATAAAGCTGCAAAAAGTTGGGCAAGCTTTTGGACTGTTCTCTTCCAAACAGAACTGGTAAACTTGAAAGAAAACAGTTTGCCAATATTTAGTTATATTGATATCAGTTATACCATTTGGGAGAAGATTGTCTGGTACTTGTGGATGGAATGGAAAAGGCTCAGATGTTCTCTCCAAGGAGAAGGAGGTCAGGATTGTAGGAATGTAAAATATCCTTTCAAAAGACTTGGGAATCTAAATTCAGAAAATCTGTCAGTGAGTTTTATCTGCTCACAAGTACCTGACACTTGTACCAGAGGCATTTAGTGAGTTTTAGACCATTAGGAGACAACTGGGTATAAAACCAGTTGGTTGAGATCTACCCTAAGGGAAGAGCTTTCATTGGTTCTGCTTGTACAAATTAATTTGAATGAAATTTGCAGGGCACTAGGACTTCTCTGGCATAGCATTGAGTCATCAGCTCGACTCCAGCTGTGCTCTCAGTTCCAAGAGTTGGCTGGGGCCACTGCCAGTCCTCCACCTGGAGCACTGAGTGTGCCCCACAGCATCAGAATATCCATAAACAAGGATTTATCTACTTTTCTACTGCCAAGGTCTTTTATTTTCCCCACAAATTTTGTGTGGTATTAGAGAAAGTGTAGTGAACCTCACATAACTTCAGCATTTTAGGGGAACTGCAGCATAGGCATTATTGTTTTCTGAAAAACAGATGTGGTCATTTCTTCCTCCATTAAATTGTGGAGACAATGTTTTTCTTAGTTCTAGGCCTTTTTCTGTGATCAGAAGTGTTGCTCTGTGCCTGAGTTTCAGAACAAGATATGTTCCTATGCTATAGTTCATTTTGGTTGTGTTTTGGAGATGTTCTTAGCCTATTGCATTAATTTAAGAGGAAACTTTATTTTTGTTGAATTGAAGTTGAAAGTCTTTGGAAATGACTTCCACAAAGAATGGATAAAACAGCCTGAAGATCATATAATTGTCCCAGATTTATAAACTGTATAGCTACTTTTATGTTGTGGTTACTTCCAGAAAGCTTGTCAGCTTTTTGCTTCAAGGGTTTAGAGTGTAAATAAACCTGCAAACATGCAAATATTAGCAAGATAAGCTCTTGCTAACACTGAAAACCAATAGATCAGCTGGAATGACAAAGGAGGCCATGCAGAGCTAAACCAAAGTCTGGAGGGGATTCTTATTGCTTTATTTGTGTAAGAGGAACACCCACAGGCATTCCCATGTTATATGGTTCTGTAATAACAATGATCATGTCTTTTGCAAGCATCTTTTCTAAGCACTTGCTGATGCTTTGTACCTTATAATGGAGTAGTTTCTATTATTTTCAAACTTATCTGCAGTACATTTCTATATTTATGTTGCCTACTTACCTTGCTCTACCTGTACCAATTCTGTCCACCTAAAGTACGGAATAACGAATAGTTCCCTTATAATTTTGTTTTGATAAGTGTAATCTTCTAGTTTGGTTTGTGATTTTTTTTGTTTGTTTAGTTAGTTTTTTGTTTGTTTGTTTTTTCTTTTTAACATTTAAAGCAACCTAGCATAGAAGATGATTATAGTGATCAGAAATTTGTGATATGCTAAATGTAGTGAGTTCTTTGTCACTGTTAGGAAGCAAATTAAAAGTATGATCGAAAGATACCATTAAAAGGTATTTTTGTTGGGGGAAGTGATTATGTGCTTTTTTTGACATTTAACTACTTCTCAGGCTATGCTTTCTTAATGTGAACACTGCTTTGTATGTATGGGTGCATTGAGATAGGTATTTTTATGTATTAGCAAATTAATATATTTTTTCTTATAGTTAATATAAGGAGTGAGTAAGCATTCTTGCAGTGATATTTTCAGGCACACAGACTATGTCAGTACTTCTAAGTGCATGGCCTCAATCAGTGTTTTTCTAGCAAGGTGATTTCAGTTTTGCTGATGTAAATGAATTCAATACATTGAAACAGAAAATACTGTTCTAAAGGGATTTGCTAAGTGTTAGGATTGACTTTTAGAATATCTATGTATAATGATTGATGTTTTCAAATATTGTCAATTATAGTAATTTGGACAGACACATAACGTGTGGAACCTTATTAGATACACTCTAGGAAGATGGCAGTAGTCTTTCACCTGTAGTTTGGAGGGGACTTCTGAAGATGTTAATGTCCTGTATTAGTGCTTACAAGGTGAAAGGGAGCAGTCATCAGCATGATGGGCTCTGGCTCTCCTGTTCTGCTGAAACTGTCACTTGTGCCCTCTAAGGCACCAGAAGTGAGAGAGGAATACAGAGGGGTGATGTGGATCCTTGTGACTCAGCTTCTGTACTAAGCAAAGGCTGTTTGCTGTGAAATACAGGAGTGGTGTTGTAAGAAGGGCTGATTAATCCCTGTTCCTCTCTGCTGCACCCTCCCAAGAGGTAATTTCATATCTAGAGCTGCTTTGATAAGAGACATGTTTTTGAATCATTCCATGAAGAGGAAAATGTTGGAATTCAAACTTCTGCTCTGCCACTGCTGCATTCTGTGCAGGTCTCTATGCTGGTGGTAAATGTTACTCATGCTTTGAGAGCCGCTACCTACCAGACTGAGGCTCTGTAGGCATATAGGCAAGAAATACTCCAAGTTCTTTCTGAAACTGGCTGGCCTACAGTGGCATGAGAGTTTTTAAGCAAAACCTGATTGAAAAGGGCAAACATAATGCCATCTGTAAAAGAAGGGAAGGAGGAAGAATCTTGGCATTACAAGATTGTCAATTTAGCTAATTTTTTAGAAAAGCATTAGAAGAAATAAATAATTTTACTGTAAGTAATGGGAAGATTATAATTATGCATAATAACTGTAATCAAGAAACCAAGGTTAATCAAGAAAAGAAAAAAGTGCCATAAATTCACTTCTCTATTCTGACAGCTTAACAGTTCTGATAGATAGGTGAGAAACTGTAGATGGCTATATACTTATGCATTAGAAAATCTGTCAGAATGGACAGATAAATCAAATGGGACTTTTCAGGAGCCCAGTTGGTATTTCATTAAATCCTTTGAATGAAGGACAGACACTGCTTATTCAGTCTTCAGGTTGTTTTTGTCTTCAGGTCATGACAAAAACATTATAAAACAAACAAGGGTGTTTAGAAGTCAAAGTCTGAATCCTGTGAATATAATTTTAGCCATTCTGTTACTGAAACACTATGGGAAAAATAAAATAAGTGGAGCTATGTAGAAAGGACAGATTTAAGCTTCTATATTTAGATTGGAATAATTAAGTGTACAAGCAGAGAGTGGGTAATGATTCCTTAGGAATCAGCCATACAAGAAAAAGTGTGCACTAATAGTCAATTTTACCTTGAACTTAGGTAAACAATCTCTTGTCAGTGGTGTCAAACACCATCTGGAGTGTGTGACAGGAACACAGGAATATTGTGTTAAACATCAGAAGGAATTCTTTAGTCCTTCTTGATTCTCCTAAGGTCAAAAAGGATATGGACCAATTTAGGAGAGCTCAGCAAAAAACCAAGAGCCTTCAGATGTCTGTTAAGAAAAACAAAACCCTAATAAGAAAAGGTTGAAGGAATGGAATTTTTAATATATATATATTTTTAATACAGAGAAGGTAAGACTAAGGTGTCATGATACAGCTTTCAAATATATAAAAGGCTGTTGCAAAGAGGTAGAGAATGCATTCATGGTCTTTTACAGGGAGATCAGTGAGAAACAGGCTCAAATTGCAGCAAGGAAAATTCAGGTTATACAGCAGAAAAAAACCTTCTAACAATAAGGAGGGTGAAGCCTTGAAACAGATAGCCTGCAGATAATGTGAGGCTTCCACTGTTTGAGGTTTCAGGAAGAAGTGTTTGTACTTGGTATTGGGGAAATACAGAGAGAGCAGGGAGAGCTCTTTGACCTAAGGTAATAGATGCATATGATGCATTTAGTAACATCTATTTCTTTATGTTGGATTCTTGGAAACAACATGTTTTTGAAACAACGTATTTGAACAGTTCTCGTTACTGGTACATGAAAGTACTCGGATGTAATGTTGTTAAAATATGTGTTGAACTTGGAAGAGGAGCAAACTTCGTCCCTGGGTCTCTCATTCTTGTGTGCAAAAGCATTTCTACATTCTAGTCTTTCAAAGGTGAAATAGAGAACAAATTTTCTTCCAGATTATTATCCTCCTAAATTGCTGTTTCAGCAGCTCAGAGCACAACACTTCCACTGGAGAGTTGTAGTTCAGTCCTAACCCAGTCCTAATGGCCCCACTGGGCTCTGCTTCTTGGCCAGGGCTTGTTACAGTCTTTGATTTTGCAGAACCTGACAGCAAAGGTCCTGCAAATTTCAGCCTTGTTATTGTCTTGTTTCTATGTCTCATAATTGCATCAGTGGTATTCTTCTTGAACTTTCTTTAAAATTGTTTTCTTTTTCTTTCCTTTTGCTAATGTAATCCTGGATGGGATGGCATCAGATGCTGGTCTTAAACATCAGGTCCAAAGCCATCTCTGCTTTGTCCTGCTGTTGGGAAAACAGATCTTTTCTGGTTTTGTTTTTAAACAGCAAAGGGCTTTACTTCAGGTCAGACTGTTTATCTGAAAGGCACTTCACAGATAAAAAGAAGAATTGCTGTATTTATCTTGCAGTAACAGCAACATCCAGCAAATAATGCTGCCATCTCCCTTGGCTCTGATGCCTGGGACACAAACAAACCCTCTATAGAAAGCAGCCCATGTTGCTATAGACTCAGTTTAAGCACTGTCTATTAAAGAACATCTAAATGGCCAATTTTTTTCTGATTTTTCTCCCTTAGGAGGAAAAAAGGCCTAGCTGGTTTTCAGTGACAATGGTTCTCAGTCCCAACAGATGGAAGAGCTGTCATCTCTCTTCTCCTGAAGTGGAAAAAGGACATTCATCAGCTCTTGGAACTGGGTGCAAAAATCAATAGCTCCTATGTTATTAAAGCCATTCAAAGCTGTAGTTTTAGCATATTTGTAAAACAGCTTAAAGCAGTGAATAAAAAAGGAAAAGGCATCACAGTGGGAAAACCTCACTAATTTCAGTATTAGCCAGAATATTTGCTATTAGCCTACTTAAATATTAGTATAGAACCAAACTCTCAGGTTTTTTTCTTCTAATCCAAAACAGACTGGATTTTAAAACCCAGAAAGAACTTCTCACATTTCTTATCTTCTAAATACATACTTACTTCAAAATTCAATTTGTCACTAGCTTAGCTAGTGCTGTGTGCATCATAAGCTGCAATTCCTGTGAAGGAATTGCTGGTACAACCCAGGGTGTTCAGAAGTGACTCAAAAGCAAGAAAGAGCTGAATGGGTGCTGCTTCACTGATTTCCTGGTTTTGAATGGATCTGTGCCATGTATTTGGGCTTCTCCTGCAGTATCCTCCAGTGGTGACATTTCAAGGTACTGGAATTAATCTAGGTTAAATACACAGAGACTCTGGTAAATACAAATTTTTGTTGCTCAGGCAAAGTGAGAGCACTTGGTCACGCTCAGTATGAAGATATTTCCTGATGTGCAGAGGAAACCTCTCGTGTCTGAGTGTGTGCTCACTGCCTCTGGTTGTGTCACTGGGCACCACTAAATATCCTGGCTCCAACTTCTCTGCACCCTCCACTGACAGGATCTCCCTGAGCCTTCTCTCCTCCAGGCTAAACCATCCCATTTACAGCATCACTCTAACACTGTATCACACTAGATTTTACTACATTCATGAGAACTCATTAATGTTTCTGTTTATATGTCAGATTATTTACTGACCTGAAAGAAGTTGCACTTCTAAAAATCCGTTCAAAGCAGATGTTTTAGCATCTTAGTAAAGTCAGGGTTGAGTACCATGTGTTTGAATAAATATAAAATTATTTAATACATGACACTGTATTTCTGGTTGTGACAAACTTCCGAGCCGTTCAGCATGACTTTGATCTCCCATATGGAGTTTGGAGTGAAGGACCTGTAAATAGCTGTGAAAAATCTCTGAAGGAAAAATGTAATCTACTATGGTATTTTGCAGTCATATTTATAATGCAAATTTCACTAAATTTGTGTACTTCAGGATAAGCAGGGATGATCTTTCTTCAGACAAATTTATCCTATGCTACAGGGAAATCCCTTTATCTTATCACAGGCTTTTTTTCTGTGGTAACAAGGTATTATCAGTCTTATTACAGTGACATCAGATTTTGTTTTCTACCGGAGAACAAATCCAGTTGCAATAGAAGATCTCATTCAATTCATTGTTTCAAGGCAAAGCTTTGAGATATCTTCCTTGTAATGGGAAACCTGGAATCCTTAGATCTCACTATTGCTTAGGTTTAGGGGAAGTTGTGTTAAAATTCAATTGTATTAGTAAAAATAGTCAATTGGTTAAATAATTCATTCTTGTAGCAATAGGATCTCTAGAATTGCACCTTTTTCCTGTGACTTTAAAGATTAAAGGTGACTTGTTATAAGTCAATTTAACAGAAAGCTTTGAAGGAAGTCCTGGTCCACCATTCAAAGGGACACAAAACTAATTCTTTATTTGATGAAGTCCATCACTGTGAGATTTGACACTCAAATCCCCATTGTATTTTGTACATGCATGATGGATTTGTGATAGTATGTGATGTTTTCTCATCTGGCTCTACATGTGTTTACATGTGGGTATTTTAGAGGATACTATGGCATCTCTGTCCATTCTTGCTGTCAATGTTCTCAGGATAAATAAGAGGTCTTCTCAAAGTTTTATTGTATGAATTAAATTTTAGATAAAAGATCATTTTGGTGGCTTTTTACTCACGAAAAATATATTTTTCTTAATTGGCTGTAGTTTATAGAAATATGCACCCATACTCTTCTCAGAATTTTATAAAATTTTCCTCAATTTGGAATTTTTTTCTCTTTAATAAATGTGCAGAATTCAGTTTTGAGTACTTGATATGTGGCAGTTAAACATAAAAATTAACTAAATTAAAAATTTACTAAATTTAGCTTAGTTAGATTCATCATAAGATCATTAAGAATCTTTTTCTGCAGAGTGGACAAAATCTGACAATGCTTATCATGACTTTGCCTTACATGAGCAATGTTACAGGTGGGAATCAATCTCTTCAGCTGAAGAACTTTTTACTGTGACTTCTGCATCTTGTTCCTTTTAAAAAATGGAAAAGTAAGTTTAAAAAGGCAGTTCTCTGAGACCAGTGTATGTTAAATGATCCTTCTGTGGCATGTACTTAAAAATAACAGAGTGCAGTCTTGTGCTTATGGCTTGTATTAACGTTGTCTTCTTTCAGACATATTGACAGGTATTTTATTTCCTCTCCTCTCTTAACAATTTTCCTACTGGCAGAAGGTGCAGCTTCAATTAAAAGAAGTGTGTTGGAGAGAAGTCAAAGGAGTTGCAATTCCTTATGGGCGTGAGAAAAACACAGCTTGTATGACATCACATCTGCAAGAGATATGCAAGAATTTGGATGTTTTGTGATTTGATTTGACTTCTTGGAATCTGGATCCATGATGATAGGTTAATATATCAGGCTAACATCCTGATATTAACCCTTATATCTTCATACTGAGCATTGACCATTTTTACAGATGGATTAGAAGAACAGAAAAATGTCTCACTATGCTGGAGGGATATTTTTACACTTGGCTGCTGATAGATTTTCTGTTGGACCTTTGATGAGGGAAGAGGGCTGAGAGAAGACAGATGGGAACAGCAGGAAGAATGAGAACCTGAGCATAGCCAAATCATTTATCAGGAAAATAAGAACTGATTAGGCAAGTGAGCGGTGGGTGTGTGACAGCTGCAGCTCTGGGGCTGTGGGAGCTGCAGAGAGGAGGAAAGGTGCTAAAGAGTGCCACGTGTGTGCTTGCAATGTCCAACCATTTCAGAAGGCAGTTGAGGATGAAGTGCTTCAGTCCTGTCTGGTTAACACTCTCCAGTGTATTTTCAAGTGAATTCTCTGAGTTGTTATTGGGATTTCTAAGCATACACCCTCATTCACAGATGCAGTTATGCATCCTGGTGATGGCTTCTCAGCAAATAACAGTGCTCTAAAACCATATCATCATTTAATACCAGCAATTAAAGGTTGTACTCAATATGCCCTTCTCCTCAAATCAAATCAATTAATTTTTTTTTCTTTGACATCCAGGAGAGATTTTCATATCTTTGTTTCATTTGACTAAGACAGAGAGGTACCAGCATTTTTTTCTTTAACTGTAGAGGTAGCCCTCTCAAATGGGTAAAAATCACTAGGAATCTCTGGTAGTATTTAATGAATTTGTCATTTAGATGACAACTTTCTTTTACCTGTGGTTCACCTTGCAGCTCATGAGTTCATGCAGAGCTGGATCCTTTTACAGCATAGTAAAGAAATCCATATTGTGACAAATTAGGTAATTCTTATACTGAAAGCTGCATATTTGGGGGAGTTTTGCGTATATATTTTTAAAGATTTTTAAGAAGTGCAGTCTCATTTGTTTTTCAAAAGAAATACTAAGATATCATGTTCCTACAATTTATGTATATGGCAAGAGGAGGTATTTTCCAGAAATGTTTAGCCAGGCAATTTAAACTTCATACTGCATGCAAATTCTAATGGGCTGTGACTTTCACCTCTTGAGATACCTGGTTTGAAACCACTGATTTATTCTATAATGTAAAAAATACTGTAGACAAATATTAGCTGAACTTGTGAATAGTAAGTGGTATCAGATATTCCTTACTGTGCTGATTCCAGGCTAGGTAGGAGTTGTGATGATTCTTTGCATTAGAAATCTGGGAAATCAGTGATTCCCCAGATAATAAAAAAAGCTCTGGGAAAACTAAATTAATGTTGATGTCTCAAATTCTTACTAAAATTAAATTGGCAAAGTTAGACCAAAAAATGACAGTGAACTTTTTTAGCAGAATGAAAACCTTTAGTAGATGTGGAAAAATAGAGAACTTGAAAATCATAAACTTTTCTTGATATCTTGGCAGTTACATCTGACTTGTCCTCTGTTTTGCATCTGAAACTGAATAAGCAGTTGGAACATGATCTTTGTTACAGTGGTTTGAAGCCATCTCTGTCACTATTACTGGACATTTTCCCAAACTTTGTCTCCAGTTTTTAGAACTGACTAAAAACTGTGTTTTCAGTTTCAGTTTTCTAATAATAATGTTGGATTTTCTCTTACTTTTCATTTGTTTTCTCTCAGATTTCACCAGCTCTGTTTTAAATAATGGCTGAAAATTTGTCTGAATTACCACTTTTAGAAAGTATCTTCTGGATCTTTTCTGAGTGAACAATACTGTTAAGACTTGATTGTGTAATAGCATGGCTGTCACTCTTGCCCCTAGATGTTGGACTTGACCTCTTCCCCTGGGCTTAACTTTCCTTTTTCTTTCCTTATTCTAGAATAGGCCTGTCAATCCATCAAATTTTGGTCGTTTTCTGCTGTTCATTTGTGTTTCTACATATTCATCACCCAAAGCAGGGATATTTCTCCTGTATACTATTGTGATACTGTTGTGATTTGTTGTTAATTTGCTAATTTGTGAATGGTATTAAACACCAGGCTTTGCTGTCATCCCAATCCAATGCTTTTCACACTATTGGGAGAATTTTTTTCATTTGTAAAGGTTAAGGAAAGTGTTATTAAGTGAATGGTAAGAGCAGAATATCCCAAGAGGTAACAGACATAAAGGAAATTTCTTAAGAAAATGTTTGTGCCTAAGAGAAAAAGCTATCCAAGAAATGAAATTAAGTGACATCCACTCAATAAGACATCAAGAGAAGGGGAGGAGCCTTCCCTACCATTTTCATGCTGTCTATTTAAAAAAAAATGAAAGTGAAGTGTGACAGAGCTGTCTCCTCTTTTTTATTTTTTTGAGGCAGACAGCTTTTGACTGCTAGAATTTACCAAGTTAGCAAGCCAAACCATTTTGGGGTAGAGGGAGTTATGGTTAATGAAGAGTATGAGACCTAGAATCATAGAATTATAGAATCATTAGGGTAAGAAAAGACCTCTAAAATAATCCATAAACCATCTATAAACCTACCTTTACCCAGCTGTAAACCTACCACTGCCAGGTTCACTATTAACCATGTCCTTAAGCACCACATCTACACATTTCCAGGGACAGTGATTCCCCATTTCCCATGGCAACCTCTTCCAATGCTTGATAACTCTTTCAGTGAAGGAACTTTTCCTAATATCCAGTCTGAACCTTCCCTGGTGCATTTTGAGGCCATATCCTCTTGTCCTGTCCCTTGTTCTTGGGGGGAGATACTGGTGATTGCTGCCCTGGTGCTGCTGGCCACACTAGTCCTGATCCAGACCAGGTGCCACTGGCCTTCTGGACCACCTGGGCACACCTGGCTCATGCTCAGCTGTTGTCAACCAGCACCTCCAGGTCCTTTTCTGCTGGGTCCTTTCCATCCACTCTGCCCCAGCCTGCAGTGCTGCCTGGAGTTGTTGTGATCCAAGGGCAGGAGCCACCACTTGGCCTCGTGGAACCCCCTAAAATTTGCCTTGACCCATCAGTGCAGATCCCTCAAACTTGAAACAATTTGGAGTCAGCTGTAGCTGCTGTTGTGCTGCTTTTTAAGGGAAGTCCATAAATTAGTAAATCTTAGGCCTGAAAGTCCATTGGACGTCTTTGTAGAATACAGATCACAGATTGTTACCAGTGATGACTGGAGAGAGCTTGTCTGGAGTCTGTAGGCAAAACAGACTGTTTGCAAGATGCTTTGAGTATTGTTAAAATATTAAATTATGAAATCAGAAAATTTTTACTAAAATGTTCTGATTTATGAGGCCTATAATATCTAAAATGTGGAAGTACTTTTTATAGTACATGTAAGGATTATGAGAAATCAGCTATAGGATGAAACAATAATAATAGCAGCTATTCTTCAGTAAGGGATATTTCCTGCTCTTTGCAGGCATTCTGTTTAGGTTTTAAAATAACTTATTTTAATGTTGAAATATAATTTTATTATAGAGATTTCTGTAACTCAGTGTATCTATAATTATAATGGAAAAAATAAATCAATGATAACCAAACAAGAAAATACTTATTGAAGTCATTTCCTGGTACTGCTATGCTGTTATGTCTGGAAATTGTCTATTTTGGGCCAAAATCTAGTACTAAGCTATACATCTGTACCAAGATATTTTGTGCTTTGTTTGTTTGCTTTTTTAATTTATACTGAAACAGTTCTGCTCCCTGTCAGTGCCTGACAACTTCTCATTTTTTGTTTTTCCCCTTCATCATTGCAGTGCACAGCATTGACGCTCCTTTAGGGGAAAGGGATGCAGCCTATAACGTTATCCAAAAGCTTTCTTTCCAAAAAAGGCTGAGGAATCTATTGCTACCTAATTGTGGTTGGTTTTAGAAATAGTCTCCATCATTTTTACACAACAGTAGAATCCAAAATACCTTCATGCTGAGGATTATCTTAGTAAATTAAGACAAACAGGTGAATTGTGAAGGCATGTTGCTGTGGATTTGTCAGTGAGGTATTCTAAAATACAACTCAGTCCCTGTTGTTCTTCAAGAGGGAATATTTCTATGAGAAACACTGTCAATATGTTTGCTGAAGTATGTAATTCCTGATTTCTAAGTTCCTATTTTCAGCTGGGCTCAGGGTTTTATTCATCGTGACTCACTTGGGAGGTTTAAATAATGATGGGCTCATCTCCCTTTCCTCCCCACCTGTCTTGTCTGGCCCTTTTCTCTGATTAATCAGTGACTGAGATGTTTTTATTTCTTTGAATTTTGTCATCATGGTGACTCTGCTGGAGACAGTGCTGTGTTCAGATAATCCATTTCAATTCTGAGCTCCAGACAAGTGCAGAGGAAGACAGCAGGGAGTGATAGAAAATGGCATTTGGAGGAATGGAAAATAAGCAATAAATTTTTAAAACCCAAGTGTTGAAGAAATGGGGAACACACAGGTAAAAAATAGCAGCAAAAATATTTCCAGAAGTAGGATACCTTTTCAAGTCCTGGACTGAGAAATAGTGGGTCATATTATGATGTCCTAAATTCTTGGTGCACCTTCTAAAGAGACATTGCACACATGGATTCAAAAAAGGCACTACAGTGTAAGGTGGGTAAATTCTTAATTAGATTGATTTCTTTTTGATAAGCAGACATCCCTTCCTACCACATTAGTGACGTTTCACTGGCAAACTCGTGAATTCAGTACAATCAAAGCCAAAACTAGGAAATTTTTCTGTACTCAGCTTATTTGTACACCATAGTTTGCACTAATTGAAATTTTTTAAGTTCAGAATGTAAGTTTAAAGAAATTTAGTGATTTAGCTAGTTGAGCCTTCTGACTCCTCAGGATTGCATTTGTATCTTCTAGCAGTGTACAGTATACATAATTTATAAAATCCAAATATCAGGAATGTGCTCAGCCCTGTAGTAGAATGGTGTTGCAAGGTGAGCTCAGATGACATGTCACCTCCAATTTTCTTCAAGATCTGAGATAGTTTTACACAGTTGTGGATGGGCTTTTTGGATTTTGTTTATTTTTGTTGGTCTTTGTTGTTGTTTTTTTGTTCTTTGTTTGTGTATGGAGGTTTTTTGGCAATGCAGAGAATAAGGTTTAGTACTTTTGTTGGTTTTTTGGTATTTTTTTTCTTCCCCAGATTAATTGGATGAATCACAAGGAAAAGTTGTCTAAGGTCACCCAGAAAAGTTCATAGTCCAGTGTGTAATTTTCCCTGGGCTTTTTAGTGTCTGCTTTAAGTATTTGATTGCATGGTGGCAAGAACACATAGAAATCCCATAAGAAAAAAACTGCTGCAATTTGGAAAGTTACAATGGCCAAATGATAACTTTTAACATTAAACAGAGGTCCAGGGCCTTTCCAGAACTTTTATTTCAGGGGGATGTAACTGGTAATCAGGAAAAGATTGCTCAGTACTCAAAGTGATGAAAGCAGTTGTAAGATGTAGCTAAGTGCCTTTCAAGCAGTTACACAGTGGAGGATCTCTGAAATACAGACTCTGCCTTCCCTCTTGGATTACCATTACAGCAGTGCCTTGAAGAAAGCAAAATTGATGATGATGTTTTGATTTCAAACTGAAGAAATTACTTAGTGGTAGAGTACATTAACAGTGCTTAATACATAAACACAGTGGACATATATAAATATTTCCAACTGTGAAAAACTCAGCTATGACAGGCTTTGTATTCAAGCCTTCAGAAGCATGAAAATAATGAAAAGTAAAGGACACCTTTTGGTAATCAGGGTGATGGTTTTGGGTGTTTGATGTATTTGTGAGCATGGAAATAGCATGCGTTTCCTTCCAGTTTCATTTTTGTCACAGAGACTGAACTCTTTATTGTAGCTGTTTATTTCTGTACTGAGAAGGGCAAAAATGAATGTATATGTTTGAGAGAGGCCTGATCCACCATTGTTGAGGTCCATATTAAATAGCCTGCTCAAAGAAATTGTTATCATTACAATTCTTCCTATTGAGTGCTGTAAATTCTGGACCAGCCCAGTGAAAATAGTAGCAGGTCCCTTGCAGAAGAAAAGCAAAAAGAGCAGAAAAGCAATTCTCATTTTAACTTAAACAAGTTTTGAATGCCCTAAAAGGGCAGTGAGGCATCCTCACCTTCATTCCCTCAAAGCCTTTTGTATCAGCCAGCAGGTCTGAAGATGTCCTGGGCTCTCCCAGATTTGCATCCCTGCTGAACATCATCACAGCTGCTCTTTGAATATCCAGCTCCAGGAACGGAGCCCACAGCCCCATCTTCCTGCTCTTTATAAAACAGATGAGGACTGTCAGGTGTGCAAGATGTGAGCTGTGCTGGACTGTCTGGCCAGCTCCAAGCAGGAGCCAGTTGCCTGGGGCTGCAGGAGGCAATGCAAAGGTGTGGCAGCAGCTGCAGACTGTCAGCACTGTCAGGAGGAAGCAAGGGGAGAGAGTGAGATCTCCGAAGGAATGTGGTTTAGGGGAAGAGAAAGAAAGAGATCTTTAACCATCTGCAGTACAAATAGCTGTGATCCCTGGTTCCTCAGAGCCAGCTCCCCCAAAGCAGGCAGATCCCAGTACCTCCATCCTGCTGTCAGCCTTTCACACACAATCCCCTCCAGCTGCTGTTGCCCTTGGAATGCCGATAACCTGCTCCTGCCCCTTCTGCAGTTCCCAACTCTTGGCCTTGCCACTACAAAAATTGTGCTTAATGCTATTGAAGCCTGGAATTGCCTGTGAGCCATTTGTCAGGCAAATGTGAACAAAGACAGCATGCAAAAAATGTGTCTGTGGCCTGACTGGAATGTTCCTGGGATAGGCATTTGCCTGTCAGGAGAGAGCACAGCTCAGAAATCACGCTGCAGCTTCTGTCTGACTCTGCTTTAAGCTTTTCATATTCCTGTTCTTCTACAGTAATAAATAAGTAGGTGAAGAAATAGTATCAGGTCTTGCACTTCCCAGTCAGAGTGCTCAGCCATCACATGCTGTTAGGAAAATCTGAGCAATGCTGCTGTCTTCTGCTCTTAGTTTTTCTCCTTTTAGAGCTACTTGCTGTCCATGCTTGTGGGCATGGGCTATGTACATCTCCCAGATCAGCAGATAGAAATTTTAGAGCCATAAATGCCTGACTTTGTGAGTCTTAGCTGGAGCTGGTGTGCATTTACAGACAGAGCTGAGGAAAGTCAGCAGGTGTATAACAGCAAAATCAAGACATCCCAGGATTTTTTTTTTTCTAGGAGAAAACAGAAGTTCTCAGGGACCATTAGATATGGGAGGTGTTACAGTGAAAATTATTTTGTAGCTCTAATGTTTGGACTCTGCTTAAATTTTGCCTGCTTTGAATTTTAGATGCCTGAGTACTTTTTTACCTCCCTAAATATGGACAGGTGAAATATGTCTGGAAATTTGAGGAAGACATCATTAGTACTTTTACATTGTAACAGAGTGTTAGAAAGTCCTTTTCATATCTACAAATGGATTGGGTTTTTTACTTTTTATTTCCTTAATAGTGTATAAGGATCCAAAGGAGTTAATGATCTAAAGATGTAATGGGCACTGAATTTTGAAAATTAATGAATATGTAAACTTAATTTTTTTAAGAAAGAAAAGATAATGCAACTCAAAATATATTTTAGTTCTTTATTTAACAAATGGAAATTAATATTGAATTAAAGGCCTCCTAGGCTACTAATAAAAATTATTTGATAAATTTAAACAATGCTGGAGATTCATACAGTAATGTACAATTACAAATACAATAAATTGTAAATCTCATTATGTTGGTCTTTAGAAATCCTTTCTGAGTAGAAAGTAGGGGATTATTATAATGCAAATTGGGGTGTGCAAACTAAATATTATCTAGTAAGGTGCTATTCTGTTTAGATTTTATGATTCTTGTTTTCTCAGATAAGTCTACTGCATTAATTTTAAAAATAAACAGTGTTATTGAGTTTCTGTGCCTATTGCAGATTACAGTAAAGTGCTAATTCTTTTGTTTGTTTGTTTTTAATTTGTTGTTTAGTATGATATTATTTATATGTGGGAATATGAGTGCTCGCCTGCACTCTTTTCTCTTGCTTTGAAATTTTTATTTTCTGCAGTGATTGCTTATTCTGGAGAAGTGGGAGGAAATGTGATTTGAACAGGTGTGACATGGCCTTCTGGGTTCCTGGCACCTCTTGTGGCCTTAATCTCACTAGATCACTCATGACTTTCGTGTTGTCCCATCTCTTGCCAAGATGTGGATGCTCACAACTGCTCTGAGACCCCTTTGTGACAGTGCAGTTGTCAGAAGTGTAACTTTTCCTTGGCATATGCAGCACAGAATGGAACTGTCTTCATGTCCAGGGTGGATTCCCATGGCAACAGCAATGTATTTGTGGGAAGGTTAATTACAGCCATGTAGTAAATTAAGAGCTCCAGGAACTGTGTGGTAGCTAATGCCATCTACCTGTGCCTGTCAAGGAGGAGATGTTTGATTTGGGAGAGAATATAATTCCCTGTGGTTTTGAATTATGCAGCCCATGAGGCAGCACTGTTTTGAACATTCAGGGCAGCAGAAATTTTATCAGTGTTATTTCATTCAGGTTGGACTAAGGCCACAGTACAGGATGCTGCCCCACTGACCTGTGGTACTCCAGGTCTGGGGGCAGTGGTGCCCTTGAAGCACCTCACAGGATATTTTCCTTGACCAGCTTGGGAACCTGGCAGCAAAAATTTTTCAATTCTTACTCGATATTTATTGTGAAGGTTTCCTCTGAATTCATTAGTGCAATAATGTAATGTCAAAATTCAGAACTACTCTGGAGAATAGATAGACAGGGAGGTAACAGCCTGAGATTTATGAACAGCCAATGTTTTTTCCCTTCCTCCCTGGATGGGAGGAGACTGTAGGGAGCAGCATGAGGACACTGTAAGGAACTGGGGCATAGAGTGAAAACTTTCAGACCAAATCCTTACAGACTTACTAGAATCCATGTTATTGGTATCTGACAACAGATATGAGAAAGTGTAATCTTTGTATCAGCCCTGCAAATGCATGATGAATATATTGAGAGAAAAACTCTGAAACCCCTTGGAGGGAAATCTACAGCTGTCATCTTTAAGCTATAACTAAACTTTTCAAGGACAAAAGGGATTGAACTGTCAGGTAAAGTTTAATAAATGCATTTTCCAGTTAGTTACTTTTTCCATTTTCACTTGTTGAGTCTCAGAGTATGTCTGGAGTTGAAATGGAACCAATAAGGATTGTTGAGCTCTACTCCCTGCTCCTTGCAGGACTACCTCTATTCAAAGTCTTCGTTACACTGCTCACTATACTGAATTTCTACGATTCTTTCTTGGAAGCAAAAACTAATTCAGTGATTTTTTTGGTTTTGTAGTTTAAAGTGTAGGTAAAATCCTTATTCATGTAAGAAATAAAACAGAAGGCAGGAGCAGCCTGGGAATGTATTCAGATAAGGCACTGGGACACTGTTCCACTATTTAGTCTCAGCATGGATGATAGCAGAGAGGAGTGTATATTGCAGGGTTTGTACACATTGCTGCCCACCTTTTATCAGGCTATGACTTTATTTGCAAAGAAATGTGGAAGGAAAAGCAAATATAGTTGAGACAACAAAATGTGTACTGAGCTTAGGAATGCTTTTATCCATTCTCTTTTTATTTCTTTACCTACTTTGATTTTATGCCCTTCAGAATAGCATCCATCTGTCTGCAGGAAGTGCATTACTGTTTCTTTCTGACACTGTGCAAGTGATAAATAGTAACAATATTTCCCCTGACCTGCAGTGAAAGTCAGGAACATTTAGAGAAATGCACTTAGCAAAGCAGAAAAGACCTCATATGACAACTGGAATTTTAGCCTTTGGAAGAATGTAATCACAATTCACAAATGCATTTGCAAATTTCCTTGTGAAATAATTGAGAAGATGCAAAATGTTAAATTGGATGTACAGAAATGTTTGGTTTTCTTTTTTGGTTTCTGTGTTTTGTTTTAGTTTGTTTTTTTAACGAGGTAATCTGTTTTATAAAGATCATATTTTAAATAGATCTACTATGAAATGAGATGTCATGGTGGTTATTTCTTAGTCCAAGCTTAGATCATTCCAGTGATGGATGCAGAATAATTAGATATCCTATTTCTCGTGTGATGGAGCCTTGTGAGATTGTGATAGCTGTTCATCAGCAGGGATAGCCTGCAAAATATTTGAAGGACATGACAGAGGTCACTTTCTAAAAAATCTGTCTCCATTCTATCAGAATTTTTGTGTATCCACTTAGTTTATACTGCACCATTTGAGTTTGCATAGTTAAAAAAAAATAAATAATAAAGAAAAAAGAAAGAAAATATAATTAATGGGAGGTAGATACAGGGATTTTGTTTTCCTAATTTTATTTTATTTTCCCAATACCATGTTTCCTTGAGCAGCACAGAAAAGATCCAAGTCGAAGACCACAGAAATATCCAGGAACTGGGTGGACAGTCACTATTATCAGTAATTGTCAGTGCAATAATCTGCATTTGTCTCATTGCAGATAAGCACCTTGGCAGGGTGCTCTCATCCCTTGTGAATGGAGTCAGTCTGATTTTTGAGGGCAAAGGGGGTGAGCAGTAATAAATAAGACATCTGCATGTGAATAAAACATGTAAATGAAATAATACTGTTCCCCAGCTTCAGTTTGGTGTCTGGAGAACAAATGTAAACGCTGTGTTGAAACAACCTGGGCAGGGCACGCCACGGGTTACTGCTTTCTGTGGATAATGTAGATGCAGTGTTGAAGTAATGCTTTTGGACAGCTAAACCAGTATGTAAAAAAATTGTGTATGGTCTGTCTAACAGTAATTTTATTTCCAAAAGCCTTGAAAGTTTCCTTGAGGGGACAGGAAATGTCCAGGGGTGAAAAAAGCACTATAGCTGTATGCTGTTATGATAATAGGGAGCAACTTCAAAGGCAGGGACCCTCATCAGGAGGTTTTGACCCAAAGCTCCACTTGCCCTTGGTAAGGTTTAGTCTCCAGACTTATATATAAAGGCTAGAAAAGCACATATGTTTATGCAAAAGACATGAGCATTGGCTGCTAAGTAAGTGTCTGGCCTGCTGCCATCTTTGGGAAATCTACTACAATAGCGTATGTTGGCGAGAAAACGTGTTTATGTAAATGACCAATTTGTCGACAAGGAATGCTGAGTGGGATTTGTCTCTCTGAGCATGCCTGAGGTTAGAAGACTGCAAGATTAGCCTCGCCAATAGTAATTACCCTGTCTTCTTCCAGCCCTTGCAGGGAAAGAATGATACCCTGAGGTCTTCACTGCTCACTACCTGCTGCCATGTGATAATTGCTTTGGCTCAATCAAGCCTTAATTAAAATGTTATTGATAATTTGTCTGGAAAAGCAACACTTGCTCACATTTCTTAATGGGAGGTCAAATCATGTCATCCTCTACCTTAATCAGCTAAAACTTCACCAGCAATAAATTAAAATTTACTGGGGTCTTTTTGCTTTCCTGTGGAGGTGTTGGTCAGTAACAAAGGGTACAGGATGATATGCAAGGACATGCAGGGATGGCATGGAGAAAAGATGTGTATGAATGCAGATAACTCTTTACAAGTAAGATAACAAAACAATTGCTTAACACCTATAGCTGAGCTGGACTAGCTCAGTGATTTTAGTTCTACATCACTTTAATGAATTACTCTTAGTTTTTGGTTCTGAAGTGTAACACTAAACAGCTTTCATGTGTTCCAGTAGGGAAAAAAAACCCCCATAGATCCATATAGTAAAACTCAAAACTGCTCAACTTACCTGAGGTTGTACAAAATACTTAATTCAAGAGATTTTAAAGAAAAATCATTGAGGTTGACTTCATTCAGGTCACTTCATGAACAAAGGTTTTCTAAATCATAGCATGTTTGTGTGTTGTGGTATTTTTGTTCTGAAGCCAAAGAGAAGCATGTTTTTTTTTTAAATAGCCAAGAAAGTGCAGTGGCTTCATTATGAGCTTGATGAAATTGGTGGGTTTGGTTTTGAAAAAAGTGGTGAAGTAGTATCTGACTAGAAAAGATGTTGATACCGCAAGAAAATATTGTAAGAACACTGTTAAATTTGTTCTAATGCTTGCACATAAAGGACTGATTTAGTTAACCACAGTTGTCCACAGGTACATCCTTATGTGTGTAATTTGGTTTTGGACAAAAAACGTCAAACTAGCACTTCAAATTAAGTTTATTCAGAGTCTATAAGCAGTTTCAAAAGCTTATAACAATTATGCCCAGGAAAAGCCTTGGCTAGGTTCTGCTCTAAGACACCATTATCAATCATTCATTCTGTATTGATTTTAGAAATTTTTCCAGCTGTTATTTTAGGACGCACGGTTTTTAATTTGTAGAGTGATTTTCGTCTTAAGCCTCCATCTTCACATCAAAGTCTTAGCATTCTGCTTGCTTTCATGATTGAGGCAAATCTCTCTGGGAAATTTATCCCAGTATATATCTATCAGATAGGGTGGGGATTTTCTTTGCTCTCATAAGTAGATTATGTAAAAGGCCTAAACTGAGTCTCATTAGTGATGGATATTGAAAGGCCAGTTTCCTCATTCTCTCTCCACCAATAATTAGCAAAAAATGTTGCTGCAAGCTCCAATATGCTTTTGTATTCTATTTTTGTAGCTGACATAACCAAAATGCACTTTACCCTTAAATGTTGCTCCCTGATACAACAGCGTGTTGTATAAATCATTAACAACCCTTATCACTCTCCTTAATTGTTGTGATTAGAAAGGTATTATCACCATCATCATCATCTTTACAGAAAGGTGTAATAGGGAAGTGAAGAGGCTTCTTCATTGTGATTTCCTGGCAGAGTCAGCCCTGGACAATGCCAGCTCCTGGAGCAGGATGGGCACTCGCTGAGGTGCACTTTGTGCTGCTGAAACTGCTGCCTTGCTGGGAAGAGAAGGAAAAAAGGGTTTAATAAGATCTGCTTGGTGGCTAGAGGCAGCTACTTTAGGAAATGCGGCAGTATTTACTGCAAGGTGCATATAGCTGTTGTATTTTCTTGCCAAGAAAATGAAAGCATAAACATTTAGCCAGATTTCTATTTATTTGTATGCAGTAAAGGGCTCCATGCAATCTGTTTGGGGCTAAATCTCTGTGAACAGAATGGCCATTTTTAGTTGTGAGACTATTTCCTTCTCCATGGTATTTCTGTAATTCCTTATTGCACTAGGCCTACTTTTCTACTTTGAGTCCATCTAGTAGGTGACCAGTTTCCAGACTGATTTTTTGTACGTGATTTTGTTTTAGCTGTAGTGAGACTCACTTTTTAAGTAAGAAAACTGTTTGCATGTTAAACATATTTTGTGACCCCAATGAAATCCTGCTTCATCATTTCTTCCAATATTCACTTCAGTATTGTCACTGATATTTGAAGAAATAAAGAAAGAAACACTAATGATAAATCAAAGTCAGGCACTAGAAGTTGGTTTAAAAATTAAACATTTGTTTTTATCCCTTCCTGTAATCTTCATTTAGGCTATAGTGCATTTTGCTTTTTAATGAGTAACTGTTATAGTCTCACTAATATAAAACAATTACTCCTCTTTGAAAGCAGCAGTATTCCATCTTCTCCTTAACTATTCTGAGGATTTGCCTTAGTAGCTCATGTTCATTTGCCCTCCTTTCTGTTGTCTTGTCTGTTTTCAGACTTAAGCCCACTTAAGACTACCTAACCAGTTAGCAAATTTTTTTTTCTCATTAGTTTTATGATCTAAATTATTTGACATTTGAAATGTGAAGCACATGTGTGCCTTGGGCTCATCTGGTATAATTTGTATTTCTTTATGATCTTCTTTTTCCAGCTAAAACCAGATGAGGAAAAAACCTCAATGTCATGTGTGTCATTGAACAGGAAAGTGAAAATGGAATCCAGAACTGATTTCTTCTTTTTAGCTTAAGCACAAATCAAGCCCAGGCTAAGATGAAAATGACCAACCCTAAAGGGCTGGGGGTTTTGCCATTATTATAGTATCCTATTTTGTATCAACTACACTAGTGATAAAGAAAAAATATATTATGTAAATGGTCGCTTAGGCTAAATGCTTTCCATTTAGCCTGTTAATTTGAGATTCTGTATTATTAGTCTGATGCTTTTGTGTCTCATCATAGTTTGACCAATGTGACTTAAAAGTATTAGCAAATTTCTTGAAGCTGCATTATGTGCTTTTCTGTAAAAGATAAGCCTCTCAAGTGTGTACCATATTAATAGAGAAGATCTGAAGGAGAATATAAAGCTGTGCATGCAGTTTTGGATTCTAGTAGATGAAAAGTCCTAAGAACTTTGTATAGTGAAATTTTATCATAATTGCTAAAATTCTTTGCAATGCCCATGTAGCATGTAGCTGCAGTTGTCAGATAATATAGCAAGCATCTAGTTCACTCCTTGACAAGCCTGGATGCATGGGAAAAGTCAAAATAAAGTAAATTAAATTGTGCAGAACCTCCTACCCTTGGGAGGTTCTATAATTCTGTAGCTTAAAGTCAAAACTGTTGCCCAAAATTGCAATCCTGTGTTTGTGCCAGGACAGCATCTTGCACTGTGAGTCAAGGTCATCCGATCTGCCAAAGTTCTGTTATAGAAAAATTAATAATTTTCTTCATGACAATATGTGAGAATAAAATCTTAAACCAGGATTTGCAGGAGGACATCAATCTATTTATTCAAGTACTAATCAAATCTATTTTTACCATCTGTTCAGGGTTGGAAGTTGCCTTTATTGATATTTGTGATACAGTGTTTGGTTTGCAAATGATGTATATGAGTTTTTCAATAAATCCTATTATACATTATAGTTAGGTTTTTGTGCTCCTTCTAATGAACATATTCTTTCCAATGAGTCAGAAATACAGATCTTCCAACAGAAAGATTTCTCCTAAATAAGCCCCTTACTTGTTGTACAACTGTCTGCTGAAGAAATTTGAAAATTTCCCAAAACAGTCATCATTGAATGAGAAAGGAATGAAGAACTGTTGAAACAAAAGAGAGTAGTAGAAAGAATGTGCAGAAACACATTGCTCTTCTTGCAAAGGTGTTTTATGTTCCTCCAAATATTTATTTCTTTTTCAAACCTGGCCTCTAGTTGAAAGTTTGCTTTACAGAATTGATTTTTGGGCAGGCAAACCCTTGATAACATGGCTTATGTTTACTGGAGGAGTCTATTTGATAGCAAGTTCTTCTAGAACATTTTAAAGCATTTCAGCTACCAGGTGAGTGGAAGAGTTTTCAAGGGAACCTTTTCTTTTTGAACCTGGGCTCAGGTTCTCTCAGCCCTATTGTTATGGTTCATGAATTCCAAAAAACAGCTTTGGGGAGGTACAGAAGGACAACACTACTTTGTTTAATGCACACATTAATTGAAGTTTTCCTTTTTCTATGTACTAATATTCAAAGGAAAGAGTCAGAGTGGTCCATTTCAAGATGAGTTTGGTCCTTCATGATTTTTGAAGTTTGTGGCAGTTGTTTGGGAAATAAATGCTGAATTTTCAAACTGAACCTGAAGAATTTGACTATGTTTGGCACAAAGTGATATACCTTAGCAAGTACAATCAATGTTGTGTCTTTGTGCCTTTTAAGAAAAGGTTGTGGTTTTACTGAGTTTTTAACTTAAAGTTTTGGTTTTTTAATTTTTTTTTTTTTTTGTTAAGGATTTCTGCCACTGGTTATTTGCAAAAAAAAAAAAACAAAAAACCCAACCAAATCTCAACACCAAATATCTCAGCAATATAAGAAGTTTCCTGAAAGTTTCATCACAGAATTACAGAATGATTTGAGTTAGAAGGGATCTGTCAGATCATCTAATTTCATTCCCTCTACCATAGGCAGGGAAACTTTCCAGTAGACCAGGCGACTGAAAGACCCATTCAAGCTTGCTTTGAACACTTCCAGTTATATAATTCCTTTTATAAGTAATTAACTTATCATAGCTTTAAAGAAAAAAAACCTTTATATTAAGTCCTAATAATTTAAATATTAGGTTCATTTTGAGTTTTAAAAACTTCATTAAGTAATCACAGTAGAAATAGCACTGAGTCAGACTATTTGATTTTTTTTATTGCTCATCTTAATTAATCACAGCTAGGATAATTTTTAAGATGACTAAATTACTTGTAAGAATATGTATCAATGGAAAAGGTATGCTTAGATATCATAGAAAAAATATTATATCCTGTGCTTACTGTACTCTGTGACAATAATCAACTTTAGAAATGAATAGGCTAAAACATGCTGCAATCAAACCAGGCACCCTGCTCCATTCAGTAATGATTAAATCGTCATTACTCAGAGCATAAGCATTGCTTCAAAATATTAAAAATGGTTGAATTGATGAAACCTTAAGGAGCCTTGAACATTTTGTCCTCTCTGTGAGATTTGCTGTAACTTTCTGGCTGTTTTAAGCAGGACCAGAAGTAACAGGAATGTTCTAAACAGCCAGAGGAGTCAGAACATCCGTAAATAATCGAGAGGATGAATCTGACCTTGACTGAAGTTTGGGTTGTTATGTAGTCTTAAGTTAAACAGAATCTTATGTTTTGCTTCACTTGTATGCGAGCCTGATTCAAAGCTGAATCTTCCCATATTCTCCACTGGGATTTGAATAGGTTTCAGATGAATCTCCCATGGCTGTTATGAAGGTTAATAAGTTAATGTTTGTGCAGTGCATAGAAAATGTGAGGTAATCCCTACCCAGTGAATATGTTGAATTTAGATGCAACTGTAGTCCAAGTATAGATGGACAGAAGGAAGGGTGAAAGGTTGAGGCAAGTTACATATCTACACAATGATGACTGTATCATATGAAGCACAAATATACTGCTGTGTCTAGTGGTAATTGAAAAACAATAGCCTCTTTAATCTTCCTTATCCAATAAATCTATCTTGTCTGAAATAAGCCTTCCAAAAAATTTAATGAGCAGTAGCCTCCGAGCAGACAATTGTTTCACGCTCCTTGTACCATGTGAGTATGGTCTTCTGTTCTTTAATAAGAATTAATTGCATCTTTGGAAAAGAAGTAACTGTCTTTGAAAAAATACATATGTAAGATATTGTTAGATTATGCTAAATATTGGGGATTCAAGGTGAATGCTTCTATTTTGGTGCTTTTCTTAGCTGCATCTGGGCTAATGAATCTAGCATGTGGATTTTGTCTTACCTAAGCTATTCTAGACTTGCAAAAATTTGATTATTTGTCAAAAGACCAGCTATATGTGACCAGAGAAAGGACACATCATGGAATGAGATACTTTTGGGTAAGTTATTTGAAAAGGTGGTTGATTTTTTAAGTAAAATAAATGCAACCCCATTGCATTTGGTTTCCCAGTCGTAATATGCCACCTTTGAATCTGAAGGATTCCCTTTAGGGAAGGAAGCCAAGAAAGAAGGATGACGAAGATGGGAGAGGGCTGGGCTTAGAGAATATTTAGAGAAAACTTGTGCTTTCACATGGTGATTTTGTGTTCAGAATAGTGAAACCTGTTAGTATTCTTGGCTGATAAAACAGTCCCTATGGGTATGTTAAAAGAGGAAAAAAGCATTGCATTAATTTTCACTTAGTGAGTATCTTTAAAGACGTTTGGCTTCTTGCTTTCTCTGACCCTTCCATGTACAGAGTACCTTAAGAATCTGTAGCATCAGAAAAATTCCTTGTTTAAACAAATTATTAATATGGTTTTGCCTGGAAGCAGACATACTGTGAAATTTTGTACTAAGCCATGCACTATGCCATGTGGATTTTTTTAAAAAAGAGAATTTTGCTTCCAAAACGTTGTTGCCTTGTTTTATTACCTGACATTTCCTCGCCTCAGTTTTTCAGGGAAGTTACAATTGAGATCAAGGAGGGTAGTGAACTTTAGAAGTAAAAATCAGGGACAGCTCCAAGGTATGCTTTACAGCCAAAGAGGATCACTCATCATCTCTGCTTCTAAAAGCCATGGGGTAGCTTCTGTCTACATGTCTTTGAAGAAAAATTTAAAGATAGCCAAACATGCTGAGAAGCATTCTTTTAATCCTGCCTCTTCCACCAGCTATTGAACAGTAGAGCTCGGGGAATGTACTGAAGTGCTGTAATAAATAAACATATTTGGCAGTGGATAAAGTCGACTGGACACATCTCCCTCCGGAGATGAATAATATAGCCCTGTGTGGCAGCCAAGGCTCTATTACAGTTAAGAATGATCTGAGCTGTTTGGAGCCCCTGGAAGATATTAGCAATTGCATTTAATGCTTATGTAGCACTTTTCCAATATTTAACTGGATTACTTGAGGCTTGTATCTTAAAGGCTTCTGGTGACTTAAAACACAAGACAAGCTGAAATCCGTTCAAGTAAAAAATGCCCAGGAAATATCACAGTGTTCTCTGCCTAAGCCTCCAGCTCTGTATCAAGAATATGATAAAGAACAAATATAACCAAAGGGCAGAAAGCTTCTCCTCGCATTGAACACATCTTAGGGCAAGAGCACTCAGGAGCAAAAGAAGAAATAGGTTTTCTCCAACTTCAACTTCACCAAATGTGAAGCTTGTTATGTACAGTGTCCAACAGGTCATATACTAAGCAATCAAAAAAAAAACCCCAGAGATGACAACATATTGATAGCAATTATAAATAACTTTTTAAACATGATAATAAATTAAATTCCAGTTCTTTTTATTGAAATTGGATTCTGACCCTAACATGTTTGTAAAAAAGGCCCATAGGGAAGACATGAAATAAGGCTGAAATAAAGCCAGTTGATGTGAAAGGAGAAATATTTCATAATCTGTAAAGCTGGGAAGAGCAGCCAAAAATTTAATTTTCTGTTAAGTGGAAGTGAAGAAGTTGGTAAAGGATTTTGGTGGTACAAAGTAAGAATCCTCTCCCTGGGTTCCTTGCATGCTGATGGAGCTAAGAATTGTATAGTATAAAACACTGAGCAACAGATCCTTAATAAACCTCCTGCTAATATGAGGCACAGACAAGATAGCAGGGGTTTGAAGCAAATCATATCAGACATCTTTTGTAACACATTAATAGCAATGCATTATTGCCAGCAGATGTCATGGCAATAGAAAATAAAATGCACAGATAGCAAAACTAAAGGATCGTGCTGCATGTGTTGTCATGGATGATCCAAGTATTTGTGATTGTCATTGAAGTTCCCTAGTATTTCCTGGTGTGGGACTTTTCAGTTGCTTATACTTCTGGCTGGCTTAGGCAAAATTTAGACTGAATTTTTATTTTCCATATCTGCTATGTGATTATTTTAATATTAAGTAGTGAATTGTATTTGAAGGTTAGGTATTGATCCTTTGCCATGGAATGAAGAAGTTATGTGGGACTATATGCAAGAAGGAAGGGAACACATGCTCAAAGAATAATTTGTGATGCATACCTGAGATGCTGAGCCAAGACTGCACAAGCAGCTTCAATGTAAGTTTTGGCAATTACAGCTCCAGCATTTCTGGTCCATATCTCTGGGACAGGAGTGCTGGTATAATCAGGAGCTGAATAAACACATCGGTGAAAATGAGTGGGGTTTTATTGTAAAGAAACAAAATATTGATGCCAAATTTCAGTGACTTCACTTGTTGTGTACATTAGCATCTAGCTGCAGGAGTAACCCTGTTGGATTCATTGGTTCTGCTCATACAGCAAGAGGTCTCTCGCTGTAAGTGAATGTAGAGAAGGAATTCTCTAGCACTAGATCAGACAAGAGATCTAGCAATAGGAGAAATTAATGTTTTAATGATTTATTTCTGATTTTGTGTCCCAGCAAGTTCTGCTAAAGATAGTAGGAAATCATAGAAGTGTGGAGGGAATAAATACTAAGGTAGCACATTGAGATTTGGTTTCTTTTAGTAGTGTGAAAAAGATGTATTGTGATGCTAAGAGCACACTGTGAGTACAGCCATGCACAAATGTGAACAGGTATGTGACCAAACAAATAGAGCTGTGCTCAGTCAACGTGATTAAATTGAGACACATTATGTGTTTATTTCCAACTAGACATGATGTGTGGTTTCATCATACCACATTACGTAGGCTGATTGTCAACATAGAAGTGCTTTTGGTAGAGGAATTCAAGAGGTTCTGTTGTAAATACTAAGGAACATACATCGTATCTGTATTCCTTCTTGACATTTGTGCATCTGTTTTTCTGTTAGGGGAAATATATTACATGAGATATATTTTTATAAACATCAAATCAGTGTCCTATCAAATGTGCATTGAAATTTTATCTTAATCTTAGGCTTTTTTATTCTCTGTAACTTGATTTCTTAGCTTTTCTTCAAAACACAAAACCAGAAGACTATACTTTGTTTCCAGCAACAGTCTTGAGTGGCTTTACTCATATGTTTGGAATATGTATGTGTAAAAGTGTATATAGATCTCTGTAAGAACAAAACTATAACCTATGTCCACGGTGATGGTGAAAATTCAGTGGTTACTTCAGTAAGCGTGTGCCTGAGATGCAGCCCCATATCTGCATCTACCTGCATGTGTAATTATGCATGGAACTTTAAAAAAATTAAGTCATTCATTATGGTTATTCTGTCACTGACAAAATGGTCATTCATCTTAATTTCAAGAGCCTGCTTGACAGTATGTCCATTAGTAAAATAGAGTTAGCAAGTTTATGATTACAAAAATTGTTCAGTCCCCAGGTAGCTGAGAGAGATGATAAATTCTAGAGGGTGCAGGCAACACAGGAAGCATGAGCACTTGAGTCTTTCTGGGCTGAATTCAACTTCTGGATGCTTATCTGTCCTTTGGAGAACTGTCATTTGCTTAGTTTTGGACTTTGGAGGTATTTTTACATTTAAAAAGTGCAGAAAAATAACATTTCTATGCCATAGTCTATAATCAAACTGAAAAAAAAGGCTAGAATACTCTTGGGTTTTCTTTATGAGTAGAGGATTTTTTAAAAAGGCTTAAGATAAACATTTTAGAAAAGTGATTTTTCACAGAAAAACTTCTCTATGCTATAAATCAGCAATCTCCAAGACCAGTATTTGCTTAATTTTCTAAGCAAAGTAATTTGGCTCAAGCTTCACACAGAGATATTTTCACACTGCTAAGAGAAACTTGTAATTTTTGGTATTTGAATCATACAATACATTCAAGATGGAAATATTCTTTTTTTTTTTTTTTTTTTTTAATATAAGAGCTGCTGAATTCTATGTTTAAGTTCCTCATGTTGAAAATAGTCATAATAGTGTTATGATTGAGTCCTTACAATCAGGTATCTTAGTTGCTTCTGTGTATTATTGCTGCTGTGTATCAGGATAATAGACTGCAGATTTATTTTTTCAGTGATTTTTCAGTCTGTTTATGAGTATGAAGCATTTTTCTAGCATGTGCTAGGCAGTCCAATTGCTTTCTTCTGAACTAGTTATTATACAAATCCAGTTTGAAGTTCAGTATCTACAAGGTTTCTGAATTTATGCTATTTCTCAGCTTGTTTGGTGTCAGATACTACACTGAGTGTGGTCATTGCAGAGAACTATTTTACAACACAATTAGAAATTATAAAGTGAAACAAAAAGTGTACAAATGCCCAGTGACTTGGTAGAGGGTGTGCCAAAATTATACTTTTCATGACTTTTTCTAGTAAAGGTTTCTATTCAGTGGTGGAACCTCATAGCAGATCTCACTGGGAAGAGGTTGGTGTTTTAATTTTCATCATCCATACTAGTCTTTCATATTGTGCCATATTCAATATACAGTTATATATTATATATATAATTATATATAATATGGTACAATATGACTATTGTATATATTCGTGTATATATATAGTGTGTGTGTGTGTATATATATATATATGTATATATATATAATATATATTATGAGGGGATATCTTGCCCACTGCCAATTCCTTTTTCCCTTGCTACTATAACATGATGTTAAAGTTAAAGATGTTCTCAGGGAATTGCAGGTTGTTGCCAAGCCCCACATGTAGCTTATAAAATTATGAATTTTTCTCTGGAATTCTGGTTTAAAAAATCTGGTTTAAAAGTTTTAAATCTATTTCAGAAACAGGCCTCAGGCAAAATCCATGCTTCTCTTCCATCCTCCTAATAGCTGCTGAGATGGAACCTTGTTTTCATTTCTTCAGTGGGTTTTTTTCTGCCACCTTGATTAAAATTGTGAAATGGCAATGAATTCGCACAGAATGTATCTGCCCAATGTTTGGTAGTAATCATGTAATCTGTCTGATTCCACAGGCTGATTACAAAAGCAGGTGTTCAGACTGATTACATGAAACAGCTTCCCTTCTGCAAATAACTGCCATCAAGGAGCCAATTGTGCAAATTGTGCTCCATGCTACTTGAATTCCAAAGTCATTCCATTAAAATTAATGGAATATTTTTGGATTTCAACCAAGATAAGTTGTTTAGTGAACAGTTCAGATGGAAAACTGACAGCCATATATATTTGTGATCTTTCTGGGTTTTTTCTCCCAGCTGTTGTCCTAAAGCCAGAGAGAATGTTTTGGTTGCGCAGAGTTCATTTTCTGAGACACAGACTAAAGAAAGGAACTATGCAAATTGGAAATTTTGTTTGTTTATTTTAAAGAGTGGGTACTGCAAGTCTGGTATTTCACTTTCTTGATGTAATTGATGGCACTGAAAAATTTCTTGAAAATAAGCTTCAGGCAAAAAATACAGCATACTTCATGAGCCAAATTTATTTGCCACCACTGCCTCTGTAATTCCTAATGTGGTTAATGCTCCTTGACAGCTGATGACCTTTCTTCAGCTGAAATAGGATTCCATGAATGTAGAGATAAATGGAGGCTACTTGGATATTGATGGTGTCCCAATATCTTCTGATAACAGATGAAATATTCATACCCCCCCCCCATGTTGGATTTCGGATATGATGTTGAGTAGGATGGTGTTAGTATGACTCTCAGCAGCCCCTCTTGATCTTTGGATTGTTCTGCTTTTTCAGATTAACTACATTTTACAGCAAAAGGGAGCATGTGTAGTGAACCCTACCTAGGAAGTAAAGTTTCCCCATTTTGAAGGTTTAGATCATAGTGGTTTTTATATGACAAGCATAGGCAGCATATAATTAAAGAGGTAATTGGCAGAGATCTGGGGAAAATCCAGCAACCCAGCAAAATTATGCTAGTGTGAAAATTATGCTAGAAATTTACAGTATAATCACATGCAGTTTCAGCAGTGTTTCTCCCATGAGAGACTGTTGTAGTGGCCTTTTCTAGACTTAAAAGGTATGAAACAGTGAGGTTTTTATAGTTATGAAAAATACAGCAATTGCTCTGCCTTTTTATAGTAAATGAGTGCTTAAAATTGTTTGGTGTCAATAGTTTAATGCATGACTGACTCAGCTGTTTACATATGTGTTGCAGGTTGCCTTTTAGATCAATTCCTCCAACAAATGAAAGCCTCATAATAGATGTATTTGAGCACTTTCAGGTGCTCAGACTTAATATTAAGACACACAGCAAAATTTTCATATTTTGTAGGGTTTTATTGTCTTTTATATGTCTCAGAGATAAAAGGTTTTTCAGTTACCTGGCCTTCTGAAGCATGCCCTGCATTTGAACAGGGGCACAGCTTAATGCTGTCACATTGCAACCCCATTTCACTGCCCTGAGACCAGTACTGTCATGCTTTGAGCACAGCTGAGTGTGTTTTGTTGTCTAATCTCTAAGTTCACAACCTGCTGTACAAGTGATGGCTTATCAAAACTTGATTAAGAGGTAGAGGCTTGGGAGGCAGAGTAGGAATCTCAAGTGTTACAGCTTTTGAACTCTCTTGAAGCCCCTGGTGGCAAGTATCTGATAGCAGAGGGTTGCTATCACAAAGCTGTGGACAGGTCCCATAAAGGGCAGCGGAGCTCATCCGTGTCAGCTGTGTATCAGCAGTGATGCCTGCCTCTCAATTAAATTTATCTCTGAAGTTTCAGAGGTACACACCACCTTCTAAACTAGAATATGCCATGCACAGAAACTCAGCTGAAAGTTGACTGTCTTGCATGATGCTGTATTGGAAAGTTACTCATGGAGGATCTGTAAAGGTGGGGAGTGCGAAGAAGGGAAGAGAAAAACACTTTAATAAATCTGCTTGACTTTAATGAATGTTGATTGACTGTGTAACTGTTACGTAGGTTTGAGTTGGAGTAAATGTCAAATATAATTCAGTTCACACAGCAGTGTGAAAAGAACTGTTACTTTCATGGGAGAAAACCTGACAGCCCAACTTTCATAAAGGGCTTTTCTGTCTTGCTCATTTGTTCTCTCTTTTTAATGAAGCCTTTCACAGTTGACAGTTCTCTAACAAAAGGTAACACAGGTCGTTCTATTAAACAGAATATTCTCCCATCAGCGACATCACAGCTGTAATCTGAGATCAGAAACTGTTACTACTTTTTCTTATCTGATGAAAAGGATGAGTTGCTACTCATAAGAACAGTGTGGTGTTCTGGAGCAGTGTGTGTATACTACAGGTGCTTGGTTATTCATGACACATGTTGAGAACAGGCATTTAGCTGCCATAAAATATATACATATATGAAACTAAGAAATACGTGGTATCAAGTTCTTGAGTGAAACAGAAAATGCACGGCATTAATACCCAGCTCTGCAGCAGATTTCACAGTTGTAGAATCCTTTTGGGAACAGATTTGGGTGATGATAGGCAAGGACAGAAAGGATCAAAGTTACTTAGTTCCTAAGAGTAAGACCAGATTTTCAAGGGCTTAGAGTAACAAGTTTTGACATAATTGGAAAATTCATGATGTCACAAAAGGAATTGCTTTATTCTCAGTGTTTTTCAAAGCCATGTCTTTGTTTACATGCTGTAGTAGAGGGTAAGAATTTTTTTAAAAACTGATCTTTGTTTTTCTCCATCAGTTCACAATATGGTAATATTTTTCCTTTGTCCTTCAGACTATTTGCACTTTACATCAGCAATGATAGAATCTCTTGCCTTCTCTGTGTTCACATTTCTGAGCTGCTGTGGTTTGTAGAATTATAGAAGTATTCAGAAGTCCTTTGAATTCCTCTGTTGTATTTTAACCTTCTGGGACAGGATCAAACAATCACAGTATGGGTGAGGTTGGAAGGGACCACAGAGTCATCTGGTCCAACCTCCCTTCTCCATCAGGGTCATCCTACAGCACATGGAACTGGTTTGTGCCCAGACAGGTCTTAAATACCTCCAGTGAGGGAGAGACCCCACATGCTCTCTGGACAACCAAACCAGTGTTTGGTCACCCACACAGTAAAGAAGTTCTTCCTGTTATTCATGTGGAATTTCTTGGGCATCAGTTCCTCCCCACTGTCTCCTGACCTAGTGGTTGGCACCACTGAGCAGAGTCTGACTCCAACCTCTGGACACCTTCCTCTCAAATACTTCTATGCAGGATCTCACTGCTTTTAACTGTGGGTATTTCTGAGCAGACAGCCAGTCTGTTTGACAATCAAAGTCAGAAGGAGCAGGAGTGTTAGGTTTGTACCTAGCAGGGAAGGACAAAGGCAAGTGGGATTGAAAAAAGATGAGTATCTCTCCAGGGGAAATCAAGACTGGTACAAGAGCAGGGAGAGAAAGGAAGAGCAGCACCAGAAAGTTGTAGGAGCTGGAGATTGCTTTTGACAAGGAAGACTTTTTGATTTAGGAAGCAATGTCATGGCAATAATTCAGTCATGTTGGATCAAGGCGCCTAAAATGCTGCTCCTTATTGAATGTTGGGATATGTGTTAATTCAGCTCTGTAATGAGAATAAAGAAATAAATGTGTCTGGATAGCAGGGAGCTGGGCTGAATTACTAAGAGCCATGATTGAAATGTAAAAGTGTTTGTCCTTGTAAAATGTAGCAAGTTCTGCTGTAGATGTAATTAAATAAGCAAGACTGAGAGTAAAGAGATGATGAACAAGGAAAAATGCACCTGTATTGTTCTCATGTAAGACTGACTGTATCTAATTATTACTGAAAGCAAGGTAAATAGAGGTCCAGTTTGGTGAAAATGGAGTTGTTTATGTATAGAGTATGAACTGGGAAGAAAAATTTTGTCTGTTACTGACATGGTCTATTTTATGCATCTCTTGAGGTGATGAAAAATAATTTTGGTAGCCCAGTACAAATACGCATTTTCACATTTTCCAATCATTCCTTAATTACAGCTGTTTGTGGCTGAGGGAGAGCTATTGATGTGGTGTGAATAATGCTGGTATTCCCAGTGATTATTCAGAAGGCAGCATGACTTTTGAGATTTCCTGCAGTTTTTGTCTACATGATTGTACAAATGCCACATTTTAATGACTTTTTAATATTTTTCAAGCAGACAAATACTCTAAAGATTCTTAAAATTACTCTAGTAAATAAATACATTTACTCTGTAAATAGAAACAAAATAATTTAAATCTTAGGATTATTTGGTGTATTTCTCTGCAGTGGTATCTATTCACTGTTGTATTGGAACATACTTGAACTGCTTTGATATAAGACTCACGCTTGATTTTTTTCATTTTATTAATTTGCCTTTTTACAAGATTAAAATTTCAGGTGGAAATCTACATTACATTGCTATTGTTTTCCAAATTGCGATTCAAAATTTAAAGGATATTGGGAAGAAAAATATTCTAATAATTCAGCAATAATTGTGAATTCTGTATTTATTTATTTATTTCCATGGGGCTCCATGAGTATTGTAGTTCTGCTTTCCTTTTACTCCCTAACTCAATGAGGAAGGCTGTCCTTGCAAAATACAAATCTTTCTTGGGGTTTAGTCTAAGTTTTTAGCAGCTGCCAGCAACCTCCAAGTCTTCCATCTGCAAGGGCACTCACAGTCTTGTATTCTGCAGACTACAGAAGTGTGTGTATTTTAATAAAACATCAGATCAAGACTGTGCACAAATGTTTCCTTGGAAAATATTTTTAAGAATCTTTGTGCGATCAGACTGTATCCAGTCTGTTGTCCATTAATTCCAATCAGCTGACACAGAACTCAGCATCCAGAAGCACCAGTAGCTCTGAGTGCTGATGGAAGACCTTTTTCCAGAGTCAAAGAAAGGTTTATGCCAACTTACAGTCAGCATGATCTGACATGATTTTTGATTCCTTTTTATTGAGTAGTTCAGGTACAGTCCATTCATAGTTTTTAATATAATGGTGAGTGCTATGATTCAGGTCTTTCTTCAGAGTGGTGAGAATCTGAAGAGTGGTAAGAGTAGAACTAAAAGTAGGGATATTGGCTAACTTTCAATCAGAACAGGTAGGGTGGGGGAAATGGAGTGCTAGTACAAGTGTTAACTTCTCACATTGAATTGAGTACTTCTTGATAATGTGAAAATAACAGAGTGCTGGTGTGCTATGGAGGATAAACCAGCTCAAAGGCCTGAATTCTTACACCTCTGAAAAACAAGACACTCATCAGAAATTGTTTTAGTTCAACAGATGGTCATGCCAGAGCTATTCTGCAGCCTCACCTTACATAAGGAATTATTAGTTATTTCCTTAAAACACCTCCTTTTATTAAAGTGAAAAAGACTGTCTAGACCTCCAAGTCTGTTTTTCTGAAAGGTCAAAATGTATCTGGACTTCATTGTTTTAGCCACAATTTTTACACTGGCAAATGTGATTAAAACAGATATTATAGCAAGAGGTTTTATTTCTCAGGGTAAAGATTTGCATCTGTTAGGCTGAGCTTCAGCAGATTTTACAGTCTTCATATTTGGCTCTGTCATTTCTACAGGGAGCTATGAAGTTGAATGAGTAGAAGATTCACTTACTTTATGGAAAATCTGCTTTTGAGACTCCTTTGAACAGTCCTGATGTTTATTTTTCTTGACAATAGTTTTTGTTTTCTTGTTCAGTCGTTACTGTTTTGATCTATACAATGCACATTGCAAAAAAAACTTTACATTAAATGGTCAAAATGCTAGCAGAGGAAATGAGAATAAACCCACAGAGGATGAAACCTATGTAGTTATTTTTTTGAGAAATGTAGGGATATAGGGATATTCGGGAGTATTTAAAGCAAAGGAAAGTTTAATATTAAGGCATATTTTTATTCCATCACATTAATCCTGCAATGCACATAAGCATTTACCTATTTTTTATTGATGGGTATTATAAAGCACAGTGAGGTGAGCTAAACACTCCCCCAAGTCTTACACTGAATTACTGAGAGAATATCAAATATAACCTGGGATCTCTAATGCCTTGTTTTGCTACCTGTCCATCACAGCACATCTTTGTTAGGCTCCAAGGATTGTATCCTGGTGAATCCTGTTTAAAGCAATTTATCATAATATTCTGGTCTATGATCTCTTTACTGCTCCTTTTCTAGAGTGTAGCCTTTAGCAGAGAGGTTGCAGAGACTCATCTCAACATACAGTAGAGTTGGCATAGCTTTAGGGTCTTGTGTTGAGAGGGAAGGCTTAGTGAGCGTGTAATTTTATTACAAATCTTCTGTTGAGGAAAAGCTGCGTGGTTTTTGCTGCTGGGATCTGTGCTCGCAGAGTGCACTGTGCTTTGGGAAACAGTTATTGTACCTTGTCAGCATCCATTATGTTACGCCATCCACAACAATTTTTTTTTTTTTTTACCATAACTACATTGCAAAAAGTACCCTGAAACTTTTGAAAGTGTTTTTTTCCCTTTATATTTAGCATCGTGAATACAGATGAACAAAGGTCACAGTTGACTGTTTTGATTTAAAATGGCAGAGGATTTTGGAATAGATTTTTAAAAAAATCTTAAGTGATTCCTAAATTCTGAAGACAAGTGTAGACAGAATATTGACTTAAAGCCAAACCATTTTTTCATGGGAAGTTATATTGCTATCAAGCTACATAATGGGAACTACAGACAATCAAATGCTTCCCTGGGAGGCCCAGATATGCTAAAGATACAGGGCAGAAGGAAATCACTTTAACTGTAACTTTTGATGGAGATGCATATTTAAATTACCTATAACCTACACTGCTTCTTCTCCTTCACTAATAGTTTGTCAACTTGCAGTTTCACTTAGACGTGAATAATGGAGAGAAATCAAAATATTTACCTGGCATTGGAGGAACAAAATATATAAATTCCCATACTGAGCATGGTAAATCTTGAACATTAGTGACAATATAAGCTTGAAAAGCATATTGTATCATGATCTTTATCTTATTAACATTTCCAAAGCTCTGCAGACATGTAAAGACTGTTTATGTTCATTTTACTGGTAGAAACCAGAGATAGCCAACCTCTGGTTAATGAGTTATAGTGTGAACAGGGGGTAGGCTGCAGAATTTAGATTTTGCCTGTTTCTGAAAAGTGTCTCAATATAAGACAGACTTTTTTTTTCAGTGGGAAATTGCTTTATTCTTAAACAAGTTGGAAGCCAAATCTGCTCTACATTGAACCTTTTGGTCCTAGTTCTATCTGCAGTAGATGTGGGTTCCATGCTTCTAACAATCTATGGCCTAAATCTGAATTCACAAATTGAATTCTCAAAACTGAAAGACTAAAAATGCTCAGTCACTGTAAATTTGAATGGGGATAAGAAAGAAGTAAACAATTGTTTTGTACTAGAAAAATGGCATCATGCTGTAGCTGCCCCACCTGGTTGGATTTCTGTAGAATCCTGTGCCCTGTTCAGCAGAGGGACCTGACAGTCCCTCAGTATCACTGAGAGAGATGGGAACCAGATGAACACATCTTACCTGAGGATTGACAGGTTGGGTATGTTGTTGAGAGTTTGAAAGAATTTAACATTCCTCAGAAATTATATAGGCCACTCCAAAAACATAACTTCTTGTTTCATCCTGTTTCAACTAGATAGCTGTTGGCAATCTGACATTTCTCAGTCACAGCATGTTTTCCAGAGGAGCAGTTCAGCCTCTCAGCTGCTTGCAGTGATTATTGTCTGTTAGCATGGTGCCACTTCAGGTTCTTGGGGCTTGGACCTGTGTTGTTCTTTTGCTCTCTTTCTCCTTGTCTGCAGCTACTCTAACAGCCCAAATCACAGTGAGCCTTTCATTGACACCCATAGCAATGGTTGTTTGTAAAGTTCACATTTGTAGCTCCAGGATACTGAAAACTCTTCCTGGTGATAAACCTTGGAAAAGATGCTCAGAATAGGAGGCTAAGCAGACCCAGGCTTCTCTGTAGGCATAGATTTAAACTCTCTAAAAATTGTGGAAAGCATAAAAGATGCTGCACTTGGGAATTTCTGATGCTGAGCAGTTTGCAAATCACACCACTAGTGTATCAGCAGCAGTACAGTGAATGAAATTAGTGGAGCTGCTTTCTGAATATGACAGCAGAAATGAGGACAGTGTGCAGCTCATTTGAATTAATTTGCCATAAATAATTGTTGTTTCCTTGAAAATCACCAAGGTCTCATTTGGAGTTTTTTTAAAAAAACTACTTCAAAAAACCTCTCAGCTGCTCTTAGCACTGAGTGTGACCAGTCTGGTTTTTGCAGCTGCATTTATTTAGTTTTATCATTATTGCACCTACAGGCAAAGGTATGATTGAGCTCGGCACTGTCCAGATGGGAAGCAGGGAGAAAGTCTTGCCCTGAGCAACTTTTAATCAGCCTGACAGAGAAATGGATGTGCTGAAGGCCTTTGAAAACCTAGCTAGGACTACAGGCACACTGAGAACATTTTAGATGGTGGGGTCTTCTTGCTGCTTTGTTTACGAATTCTAAAATTGATATCATTTCTGTGTGCCAAACCACCTGGGTTTATACTCAGAGAAATTTTGGTTATTCTTCCTGAAACATTTTAATTATTATCCTTTGTATAAACATACAGTACATTGTTTAGTTATCAAATGCAAATTATTTCACAGACCATGAAGATCTGGTCAAAGGCAATTTCGGAAAATTAGCCATCCACCCACCTGGGCAATCTTTCATCTTGGATGTGGATTAACTTTTCTCTTGGTTTTTGTGAAGGTTTGTTGGGTGGGATTTATTTTCTTTCATTTTTCTGGGGGGAGGTAGGGGCATTTTTATGTGTGGGGTTTTTTTTGGAAAATATTTCATCTTTGATACCTTCTGAGTTCTATAAGCCCTTTTATATTCAGTAACAATAAATAAATTATAGTTTATTTCTCTACAAACTTTTTCTTGTCCACTTATTAATTCTCTCAAAGAAATGCCTAAGAGCAAACTGATGAAGCGAGGTAGATTTGAGTGTGAGACACTGTCAGGCAAGGGAATAAATAAGTTTTTTCCCCATTTTTTTCCCCTGCCTGTCACTGAACTGTTTAACTTATAATAAATTATCAAGAACTGTTAGTAAATTAGTATGCCACCTGGGACAGGCTGTTGATTATTTTGTGATTTCTATTTACTTTTCTGGAATGGGTTGCAGTCTCAGATGAGTGCTTCTTTCAGGAAACTGACTTGAAGAAATGACAAAAGGCCATTTTTTCTGGATATATATTATAGTGGGAGTTTTAAATTAACTTTTAATTATGTAAAAGAGGCTCTTAATATATTCCAGTGTTTCATTTATTATGTCTCATCGTTTATGGCTTGCTCACACTGACCTCCACCCAGTTGGTTGTGTTGTATTATGGTGATTTGATGGTGCTTACAAGTTTTTAGGAGCATTATCTCAAGCACAGTCAATAAAAAGTCTGTAGGTATTCTTACATTTTTTATCAGTGTCTAGCTGTGGTCCCAGGCTGCAGTGGCTTAAAGCATAAGAGGTGAAGAACAAGATGTGCTGGACAGTTATACTGGAAAGGATTTTATAAACATAAGAAACTGCAGTGTCATTTACAGGGCTAACACCAACAGGAAAAAAAATCCCCAAACAAAACAACAAAAAAACCCAAAACACATAAGAAAAACCACCAAAAAACCAAATTTTTTTTTTGGCTCTTTTATGACATTAGACAGATTAAGTTCTAGCTGGGCTTTGGCCCTTCTAGTTTTCTCCCTACATAACCTCATGATGTCTTTGTCCTCCTGAGTTGCATACCCCTTCTTCTAAATGTCATAAATGCTTCTCCAAGAACAGGAAACTTTTAATTTTGTGATCACAGCAGTTTCTCTGTTCCTAAACAGGAGGTGCAGCAGGGCACACTCCCTGGGTGTCTCCCCCATCAGCTGTGTTGGAAAATTATCTTCCAAACGCTGTAGGAACTCATCTTTTAACACCACTCAAAGGACATGTATTTTTGTTCCCATCTTGTTGGTATTGATGGGAAATGTAGAGAAACTGTGATAAATGTAAAGTCTCATAAGACATTCTTGCTACAGACTCAAGAACCCCTGGAAAATCTTGTAAGTGCCAAAGCAGTGATAAGGCTGATGTTTTGTTTGGATTCTGCTTTAGATGGCATCAGTCCCAGAGTCTGCAAAATGGTCAGTTTGCAGAGTTCCATCTGACTGGGATCAGAATTGGAACTCCAAGACTAACCTTGGTCTCATGTTTTTAGAGCTCTGTGTAGCTGCTTGTCTTAGAAAGGAAAATAACAAGTGTTGCCTGGATTTTCTTTTTCCATATCAGCTATAATTTGTAGCTGAATCTCTAGCAATGTTCTTGGCAAGAGAGAAAGCTCCTGAAATCTTCCTTGCTGCTTTCTGTTTCTAAACACACTGCTAGGACCCAGGCTCCTGAACTTCCCATTTCCAGTAAAATATTATGTTAAAATCAACAAAATAACAAAAACCACAAATGCCTAGTTTAATAAGCTTTTAAGGAGTATTAAATGTTAGTAAAAGGGAGAAAAAAGTATTAGTAGAAATGTTTGTGCATTCATTTATTAATGTTTGTATTCACTTTTAAACTACTCATCAAATGTACTGGAAAGGAGTCAAAATAACATTCTCAGGAACAAAAATAGAAGCAATAACACTTGCCCCTGAGTTTTTCCAATGTAGCAAATGAGCAAGAGCATGTTATTTCTATTTCTGGTCTGGTTTGGGTGATGAACAGCCTTTTCTCTCTCACATGTGTGAGAATATGTACAGAATTGCCTAAGGATAAGTTATAACAGCATTCAAGTGGGATGAGGCCAGGACTTGTTTCGTGCAATGACACGTATGAATGCTCTAACAACTAATGAACAAAGACAGTATCTCTGTCCCAACAAATATTTTCTAACTGTGTGCATAAGGTGGAGCATCCCCAGAGGGAGCCATTCTCTCCCCCAGAGTCCCTCACGGGCTCTAGGAATCATGCTCATAAATCTGATTTCAGTGTTCAGCAGTACATTTCAGTTATGGAAAAAAAATTATGCTTTTTAATAGAAAAAGTATTTTAAACATCATCTTCCAAAAGCATCAGTCAACACCACTCCCAAGTACACCCAGAGAAATCTAGGACAACAGCTACCAGGTATTTGTATTTACTGAAACCCTACCTCAATATCAAATGGGTATTTTACAACTGCAAAGATCTAAGCCCCAGTGGAGAAAGGTTTATTATCTGCAGTGCTGCTAAAATCAGGCACAGCAGTACTGTATGCTTCTGAATATAAAAGCTCTATTCTTCAGTGAAGTCCTTTTTCTATTAATGAGATTCACCCTAATGGGACTAAAAATTACTTTAAAAGACATTTTCTTTCTGCTTTTCAAGGGGTTTTTTCCAGTCCATTTGGACTGGATATCAAAGATAAGGGGAAATATTTCAATAGCAAGAGCTTTTATAATTAAGCTTTGTAGCCTACATAATGGAGATATGACCAAATTCAAGTGAAAAATAATTACTGTTTTTCCAGCACTTGCCTCTGCTGCTCTCCCTTTTTTCTCTATTTTCTCTTTCAAACCCACATAATCTATTGTGACCTAGACTTGCTCAGAGCAGCTCTTTCCCCCAGGTTTGTGTTTTCCCTCATGGTCTAGGGGAGAAGATCTGTTTAGTCTTTAACTATATCCAGATCTCCTTTCAGAGAGTGCCTGCACTTTTCCAAAGGAATCAGGTGCTTCTTGAAGGACAAGGACTTTAACAGTTCATTTCCTGGTCCCAGTTACCCCTTTAGATATGGAAATGGTGAGACACATCTGAAGCACTTTGTAGATAATGTTTATGGTTTTCCAGTCTTCAGGAACTTCTCCCAGTCAGAGCCTTTCAAAGCTCTCTGATTAGAGTCAGCAGCTTCAGCAGCTTTGGAGGTGGCCCATCTGGTTGCTTGAACTTGTTTGTGTTTGCAAATTTGTATTCACATACACACACACACATTCACACAAACCTACAAGTTTGGAAAATGCTACTTATTCTTTATAACTTGTCAGAGTCATTAAATGCCTTGATCTCCATAAGTGCTCTATAAAACTGGAAGAGAGGAATAGATGTTCTTGGAGTTGATGTCTCAGCTGGTGTTAGGGATGTATTGGGTGCATTATGGGAAGACCTTTGCCTGTGAAAACACCTGATGAGTATTTAGGATTGGAGGGGAAAAATTGTGCAAAGTGAGATTCCTGAGAGCAATGTTTTGAGAGCTCCTTTTTGTAGTCTTCCCAGAAAATTCTTATACAGCCTTATAATAGTGCTGAAATTCATTGCAAAGGATAAAAAGGCATACCTTTAGTATTTTTAATACAGAAAAGTGTTTATCTAGTACAGAAGATGGTGAGGTCCTGATCAATCCTATATGAGTGATAATTTTAGCCACCACAACTGCCTTTCTTTCCTTCATGTTTTCTCCCTGTCACTAATTGCTATCCGTGTAATTCCTCTTTGAGCTTAGTGCAGATTTTGCTGTTGACAAATTAATAGCTGGTGGCTAGGAACTGTTTGAGCTGTTCCTTCATTAATTTAGATCAAATCACATATGCAGTCATTTGTTGTGCATCCATTATCCTGTTTGGAAAGCATTGTTTATATTTTTGCCCTGTGATGTGTTCAGGCAGAAAATATTTGCAGTTTAGTTGGAGGTCTGCAAAATAACTTCTTGAATTAGATTAATCTGTGAATGCCTAAGCTAAAAAGATCCGTGTGTGCCTGTTTTGTCCAGTAAATACTAATGTTTGTGGAAATTTTGGTGGGGAAGACTGAAACTTGCCCATTTCTGCTTTTAATACAACTGTCTTGTTGGGTTTTTTTTCTGCGAGACACAGAAAATGTTCTTATTTTATAGGCAATATAAAACCAGGTTAGGGAACATTCCCCTGCTGTGACAAGAATTGGTGCTATGCCTTCCCCAGTGCTATTCCCCACTCAAACCACTGATTTAGAGCATACTGTAAAAGACCATCTGATTTAATTCTTGGTATGCTGGAATGCATCAATTTAAACCAAAACTTCTGAATATGTGAACAAACCAATATGGGGACCACCCCTCAAAGCATCTCAACATTAAGTTTTGCTCACTTTGGATGTAGGAGTGTGCAAGGGGTGCATCAAATGATCACTCTTGCAGAAGAGTTACCAATAGCCAGGCTGACATTGAGCTTTGCAGGAAGATCAAAGGACTCTTCTGTTTTTATTGTTATCTTTGGCATATTCATGCCTTTCTCAGTATATCGCAGGAATTCCTAATTTGCTTAATGTGTGCAAGGTTTTTTGAATTCCCAGGCTGGCAGCATGAAGAACTGCTCTGAAACAATCTTGAAGACAGCATTTCTCATGAAAATTCACACTGTCATCATAGTCAAGTGGCAATGATGTTTTGGTTCGAGCAGGTTATAGATGCGTGAGGTTTGCTCCTGTGGAGGAATCAGTAAATGATCAGCTGGTGTATCCTACCCTTCCCTAAGCAAGGAGACTGATGAATTGAGCTGTAATTGGAATCCCCTAGAGACTTGGTATTGTCAGCCCCTTTGAGGTGTTCAATTCAAAAGACCTGGCTGATTTAGGTAGGTACAGGTTGCCAACAGGGCAGAAATTTCATTCTGTTCATCAACACCAATCAGAACACCCATACTTGTTTTTCTCTGGGCATTCATTATTATGATGTGTAAGCGCCCTTAAACTTCATCACACTGTGGTGAATGCCCTAAAAAAAAGCCGACTATTTCAGAACTATTTTCTTTTGTGATCTGATTATATTATTTCAGACTTGCCTAGGTGCAGTGTAAGCCAGTTGTTCTCTGTCCAGTTACTCTGAACACATTTTTCTGTTAAGGTGCTAACTCTGATATTCACTCCCTCTTCAGTATGTCTTTTTTGTTACCAACTGTTCTAGTTGCTAACCAGCTTTTTTTAAGATCCTGACCTCTAAATATTCATTCCACATCCTAAAGTGCCTGATATGTTGCTGATACTAGATAAAAAATATTGCACCTTCCGTTGTGTTATTCCAAATGATTAATGAGCTGACCACAACCCAGGGGAGAAGAAACTGTGATACATGCTTTCCACTAGCTCCACCAGGATTGCTTCAGATGGCCTTTGATTGTGTCCTGAGATTATGTGATCAGTGTAGCAAATAATTCTCAGAAATCATCCTTAATATTCCCATTTTCCCTTCCCCTGTGGTGGTTCTCCTAGAGACTAGTTGCTGTTTTGAAATGCTTCTGTGTGACAGCGTAAAAGGGACTCTTCAAGAGAAAGTAAGAATTCTAGAGGAAACTGTGAATGCTTAACATAAAAAGTAAAATACTGTTCTGGGGTGTATGTAAATTCCTTTCTGTATGTATTCCACCCAATTCAGCTGGACAGAGAAGCAGGCTTATTAGATGCACTTATAACCTACATTTGTGAGGAGTGATTTTGTAATGCAACTTCCAGGGAAAATCTACAAGATTAAACTGCTATGTGGGAGACATTTTACTTTACTCTCTTCTTGGAATTGCCTTGGGTTGATTTTTAAGTTATTGTTTTTCACCACTCTGAGAGTAAAGGGACTATAGTTCACTCTCACTTAGCCTCTCTTGAGTTATCAGGTCTCTCATACCATCCAAAATAAAAATCATAACCCTTTGCAGTCCACTTTGTGTGTTTTATGAATGCTGCCTGAGAAGCAACATCTCATTTACAAGTGGGACCAGGAGCTTTAGTAATCTCTCTCTCAGCCAAGTGTATCTAATAGCATATGAATAACATAAATTCTAAACCAAAGAAAAATAGATAAGTTACTTGGTCTTAAAAATGCTGAGGGCATGACTGCAGTGCTGTGAAGCTCTGTGAATACTGGCACAAAGACCATTCCCCTTCAGAACTGTGTAGGCACCGAGGTTTCTGTGATGGTGTCACCAGGTGATGCCCTGAGCTCAGCAGCCTTGTCTCCAGTTTAGCTAAGCACCTTCATCCAGGCATTAGCACTGCATATTCTTAATGGTTTTAATGTGAAGGAGAATAGATTTAGATTAGATGTTGGGAAAAGTTCTTCACTGTGAGGGTGATGAGATATAGGAAAGATGGTTGTTCAGAGTAGTTGTTGATGACCCCTCCCTGGAAGTGTTCTGTGCAATTATTTGACCTCAGTGGGGATGGCTTGCAAGTTCACATCATTAAGGGTTTTTTTCCTGGAGTGGGTCCAGCATTCTTTAGGAATGTATCCCCAGAGATGAATCCTCTATGTCCAGTGGGGGTTCAGCCTGCTGGGGGTGGCTGAGGTTCTTCCTGGCCATGCTTGGCTTCTCAGTGGATGTCTGCTGTCAACTTAAATGAAGAATCTCTATATTCTTTTCATTTCTTACTCTGCCCAAAGGAGGTTTCTTCCTTCAGGGTCAGTATAGAGTGCTGAGGAATACCTAGATTTATGACCTTATGGGGGAATTATAGAATTAAAAAATAGCATGTCTCATCTTTCTCACCACTTACTGCAGAAATCCTACAGCGAGTCAAATGCTGTGAGTGTAAAAATTTATTCATCATGGAAATTTTTACTTCCCCCCCCACACTTTGTAATACTAGGGAAATAGAAAGGAAAATAAAAGCTACAATTAAAATTAAGATCAGTTGCTGAAGCTGAAAGAGACAGCACAATTGTAATGTGTTAGAAAATTGCCTTGTTTTAGAGAAAGCGCTGATTAAGATCAAATTTGTCTTGAGTTTAAATTTTGATTGGACCTAAACTGAGGGGAGGGGGGTTATATTTCAGACACGGTGCAAATGATGCATGTTAATATCCTCTGTTTATTACCACTTGAAATTGCAGCATAGCTTTGAATTGCTGCCAAATCTACAGTTAAGGCTCCCGAGTAATCACTATGATTATTCCAAATCTTCATGGTAACAGTGAAAGAAAAAGTCTGATACACAAAGAATTGTAGCCTAAGCCATCAGAATCTTTTCATCCTTTGGGGCTCAGATTGTGATTCCACTCGTGGCAGGAATGGTTAGACATGCATATTGGCCAATCAGTCTTGAAAGAGAGATTAAACAAGTGGATTTAATTATGTTATTTTCAGATTTATTTGGTTTTTCTGTTAACTCCTGCCACACTGACTTTTCCTGAAATGAGGAAAAGCATGGCTGTTCTTTGGTTTTGGAATGCTTTAATTCCTATACTGGCATGGTGTAGTATTTTTCTTTTTTATTAGATTTTTTCCTCCCATTTCCCTTTGTTCATCTATAACAGACACTATTTTTACTCTTTTTCTTTATAATCCATAGCACTGTTTATCTCCTTGAAATATTTTTTTTTACTTCTGTGTAGCTACTGGAAGTTGTAGATTTACATCTGGCCTAAGTGTATACACATATTATTGTGGTTTATTTAGCTAGATGGAGATTAAGTACTGAGATCTGAGATAAACAGCATAATATAAAGTTATAATTTACTAAAAAAATATTAGAGGAATCTCACAAGAGTAAGAAATTATATGTAAAAAGTTTAAAAGGAGCTCAAATGTATCTGTGTATAAAATCTGTTCTGTTTTTTAAATACAGTTATTCAAGGAAGTAGTTTATTTTAGTAGTAGTTTATAAAAACCCTCAATCACTGCTAGTTGGCTTTCCAGATAGTGTGTCCCAGTTGCATCCCTTCATCAGTTGCTTGCAGGAGGGTTTTGCTGCTTGTTATGCTTACAAAATAAATAAAACTGGTTATGGAAAGCATCTAATGTGGACACAATATTTACTCTGGAGCATTTTCCTAAATGACTTGTGTTAGCCAGCAGGCGAGTCTGAGCACCCAGTGTGTTAGCTGTGGGATGAAATCTGTATGTCTGGCACATAACGATCAGTTTAAATTATTGAAATATAAATCACAACACTGAGTGAAGCTCAAAAATATTTATTTAAATGAAATATGATGTGTGTGTGAATAAAAGAATAGTTAGCAACCATGCCATATGCTTATAAGTCTACAGTCTTTAGGCTATTTTTAAAAATAGATTTAACTCCAAAAGATACATAATATTTTTTAAGGACAGCATTAGCTAATATCACAGTGGGTTTGAATTACATTATAACAAGTATTTTTCTTATTATTTCGGTGTTGTTGAGTGCACATTATTAAACTCTGACATGCCTATATTTAAGCCTCATTAATAGTGAAAACCACTCCCTATTTTATAAATTACATTCCTTTATTATTTTGAAGCCATAATTTTGGTATTTTTGGAAGTGTAAGATTTTTAGGCCAGGAAAAAAGAGAAAAAACAACAACAACAACAACAAAAAAAACCCCACAACAACAACAAAAAAAAAAAAAAAAAAAAAAAAAAAAAAAAAAAAAAANAAAAGAAAAAAAAAAAAAAAGAAAGAAGCAAGACAGTATTGCTGTAGTCCAGAGATTACTGTTCTGTACAAGTGCAGTTCGTGCCTTTTGTGGGGACCAGGTCCTTCTCTCCATGTTCTGGTCATGAAGCTACAAGAATAAGCACTCTCAGCAGGAAAATAGTTTGAATTTATTTATTTCCAAGAGAAAATACGTATTTTAAGCCTAAGTCACAGATGGGAGTCTGGCAAGAAAATACAAATCTCTGTGCCGGGCATAAATGCTTCTTCACTCTCCTTGAGATTCAGGCACAGGGACAGGGCAGCACATGGTAGCCACATTCAATTTTAGGTTCATACCACGCCAGCTGCAGAAAACCTAATACATAAGAGTGTTACAAGAGTCTTTGAATGCTGTATCTAGGCCACCAGCAGCTACTGGTGGAGTGTAGATAGTAATGAATTAAATAGACACTGTTTGAAGCACTTCCCAAGAGACAGAAGGCCATTGCATACATAGAAATAAGAGAAGGCATTTGTGAAGGTGTCATTTACAGAGGCTTTTGAATAAAAATGTCAGTTCCTCCTCTTGGGTAAATTATATCATTAAAAAATACAAGATTATAACAACTTAATGGATTATTATTTTGCTCTTCTTACTGACCTAGTCACGAAGCTAATGGTGTAGATTTGCTTTAGTGTGGGATTTCAGCACAGGACCATGAACCCTGAAGTATCTGCAGTTGTCTCTTGTTCAACAATGTACTTCAATAAGTGCCCCATTTGAGGTATTCAAAGCCCTTGAAATTAGTGCCACTGTGTATGTGCTTCAAGGACAAGTGCTCATGCTTAAGTTACTTGTCAAATTGGAGCATCTGTAAATGTTGAATTTATGGTTTTCCCCCCAAGACCAATTGCAGTAAAAGCTCAGCCCAGCTGTCATATCTGTATAATTTATTAGAAGTTTCAAAATTTTAACTTCAGTTCTGCTCTAAAAAACTGACTACATAAAAATTATACTGTTTTTGTTAATCTCTTTCCTTCTCTGTATTCACATTATTGTAATTCTGTTTGCATAGCTCATTGCCATTTATCTCTGTAAGCAATTTATAGTCACTGTATCACAGTCATCAGTATTCTGTGGTGTTTTCTGCAGCATTTGCTGAATATTCTAACTACATTTTAAATTAAGGATTTTTTAAAATTGTTTTTGAAGTGTGCGCTATAGAGAGCCCAGCTGGACTTTGAAAATCCATTTTGTTTGCAGGCTATCAGTTGATAAAGGCATGTTTTTGAATCCCAACTGGACCCTTTTGATCTGGAAAAACAATCAAAATGAATCCTCACATTGGCAGTTTTAGAACCATGATGATAGCAAAAGGTGAAGAAGTTGAAATGAGTGAAATTCTGACTAAATTATGTGGGGAGAATTTCTTTGTCACCCAAGGAGACAGCTCAAGATATTATCTTGAGTCAAGGTATTGTCTGGACCTAAGAAGGAAATGCAAATTATTTATTGGCATATTCTTCTGCATCAAAGTGAATTACCTTTATATTCAAAATATATCAGAAAGAGGAGAATGGTGAAACAGTGGAGAGATATTTTAAAGAACTTATTTCTCCTCAGTCACTCTTCTGCTATGGCAATGATCATCTTTACATTTAGTAAACTCACTAGATAAAGAGATGTATTTATATGGACATGTTAAAATACCAGTATTACTAGTATTTCAATTTATTTTTTCCTTAGTCTGGAGATTTTATCATGTGGCCTCATGAACCTTGTACAAGCACCAAAACCCAAGGCAGTCATTCTGAGCAGAGATGAGGAGCAAAATCAGTTTGGTGTGATTGCAAGAAAAGTTACAGAATGTAACATTCTCAAATTTGGTCAGGGAAGATTAATAAAATCTTGCAATCCTTATCTCTTAGGTGATTTGAGTTTCTTGTCTACAGAATTTAGATATGTAATGTAAGGTGTGTACAAAATCTGACATTTACACACACACAAAAAAATAAGGCTGCATGTCTGTTATAGAGAAATCAGGCTTCTGAAGGGATGTTGTTGTTTTTGTCTTTTAGATAATTCTTGTAAGTTCTTCCCATAATGACCGTGACCAAAGCCTTTTCATAAGCACAGATGAAGGAGCCACTTTCCAGAAACAGCCCATTGCTTTCTTTGTGGAAACTCTCCTTTTTCACCCAAAAGAAGAAGATAAAGTACTTGCTTATACCAAGGAAGGCAAGGTAAGGCTTGAAGATACTGCATTTCTTCGAAATTTAGGAATTTCTCTATTAAGATTTTATAAAGCAATTCTGGCATGCTGATTAGTGCTGGGTTTTATGAAATACCAATTGCCCAGAAGGGAATCATATAGTGGCTTTGAGATTTATTTAAATGCTTATTTTATTCATGTCCAAATCTTTGTGATTATGGTCGTTTCAATCCTGGCATTTTCAGTTGATATGGATATTGGAAATATTTATCCTTCTGCATAATACAGTTAAATAATAATGAAACATGCTCCTCCCTAGAAAGTGACCATAAACAATTTATAGTACAGTAGAAAGTTAATGAAGTTAAAATATTTCATCCAAAGGCTGTTCACAGGATATAAAATAAACTCATACAAAACAAGTTGCACACTTATAGAGCAGAATAAGATTTGTGGAATCAGTGACCTCGTAGAAATGTAGAATAATTACCACCCTTATGATGGCTTTATGCCACTTTCAGATTCAGGAGCTGTTCATGTTTGTAAATTTTCGCCCTCTTTCAGATTTCTTCTGGTTAAACTGTGAAGTCAATTTTCTGGGTGGGTTGGGCTAAGCACTGATGAGTGTGCACACCATCTGTAAGTGTGTAACTCGTCCCAAAACTGCAGTTGCAAACTCCCTGTCATGCTGGTCCTGGTAACAGCTTTAACTCACCTCTACCACTACTCCTGTTTTAAACTTAAATTGGTAAACTCCAGTCCATTCTACCCTCATCATACCTCACAGAAATTGTACATTTAGGCAGTGAAATAAGTCAGAGAAGTTGCACATACTGCAGCCAAATACTGCACTGATTCCAGTGATTCTATATCAAGTCACCCTTTTGGACATGGTTTTGAATATATAAGTTAATATATAAGTTAGCTGATCCCAAAACAATTCATTTTTACAGGAGTTTGCAAATAGGGATAGAACTAGACTAAAAAACATAGCAAACAAAACCAAACTAAGTCACAAATTGCACTAAATATTTTACTTAGTTTTGATTTGAGATCCTAACACAATTACAAATAATTTGAATGCATGTTATGTAAATAAAATACTTCAGGGAAGCCTGAAGTAATGAAAAGCCTTTTTTATGAAAATATATTTTTTTTCAGTTTGACTTTTGTAGATATAATGACTTAATTTTTATAGTTACAGAGGGGCAGAATCATGAAGTGTAAGAGTCCAAATTGTATTGAACAAGTTG
>PYHW01010756.1:673459-693999 GCA_013186435.1 Turdus rufiventris
TTTCCTCTTTGATTTCAATTTGAGCTTTGCCACTGAGGTTAATAACATAACCTAAGATTTTTCAGTCTTGTAACTACAAATATTATCAGTCATAATATTTTCCTGTCTTTGTAAAACACCATTTTTTCTGTGCCTCCAGAAGCAGCCAGATCTTCATGCATTTCCTGAAAAAGCTTTTTTTTTTTTTTTGTTTTGCTCAATGAAAATCTAAATACAATTAATTTAATGGAATGTGTTTTGTATTTATATTAAGGGAAGATCAGTAGAGACTATTTTAAATATTTATATTCAGATATGTAATATAGATTTATAAGTAATATTAATACCATTTTCTATTATTAATACCATTTTTTATTTGCTTTCCAAGTGTTCTTGATCCTCCTTAAATATATTTTTAGATTTTACATGTGAAATTTGATCTTTCATAATAGTGGGATGAATGAAAATACTATTGGCAACAGTGGAGAGTGTATACAACCATCTCTAATTTGGGAGCACAAAATATTTTCTTTCTTCTGTGATACAGTGTGATCTGTTACACCATCCTAGCTGATTTTCCTATTTGTTTCACTTATTCTTTGGAAAAGAAAGTTGAAACCAAAAAAGCTATAAAGCAAAAGCATGAAAGGCAGATTTGAAGCTAACAAAAAATTAAAATACTAAGTCACACTGTAATTAAAAAAAAATGTGTCAACATATAGACGATAAATATTTTATTTCTGTATAAATGCTAGTTAGCCTTTTTTTAGTAGCCTTTTTTTTTGTTTTAATTTTGAGCAACTTCTTTTTCTGTGAAATTAAGCAACTTTGCTTGCTGTGACCAGTTTTACTTCTACTTGCAAACTGCAGTTGCCCCAGTGTGATGATTTCTGTTTAAGAGATGTTATAGCACCCATCTTTTATAAGTGCCTTTTTCAGTTCTCAGTGCATTTGTAGCATGGAATGCAGATATAAGCTATCCCAGCCAAACATCAAACACCCACCCATTACATGGTATATAGCTGCTTTTGTGTGTGAAGCCCATTTTTAAAAGTGCTGTATTATGTAGTCATCCTTGATAGGAAGAAAGAGTAGGGGAGTTTGGGATTCCTCTAGGTCTGCTGCTATTCATCTCAATCCCCAAGGCTTATGCAGCATTGAGAAATCCTTTTGATTTCTCAAAATAGGCCTTAGTAATACATTAGAAAAGAATAGATTGTGAATCAGCTGTCTACACCAGCAAAAATATACCCTGGGACAGTGAGAAATGAATTGGTAATTACCAGAGAATTAGGCCCAACACATTTCTTTTGTGACTATCTAGAGCCTTAGGAATTCTTTATCCTTGACTCACTCAGATATTTGGATTCTATGCTATGGGTATCTGTTGCTCTTATTTTTAGCTGCAGGTTTTCCATTTTCTTGAGAGGTAAGAACATAAAAATAAAAAATAATGAGTTTATTTTGATGAAGCAGTTGTTCTCAGGGGACAAAGTTCTGGTCTCATCATGAAATTCCATACAGATACTCAGTCACAGCTGTACCCATTTATGTCAAATGAATTGGGTGCCTGGCTATTCAAGTGTCAGGTGAAAGAGAGGATTTCAGCCATGTTATGTCCTGAAGGTGAAAAATGCAAAGAGGATTCATTGAGACTTTGTCATTGAATTTTTTACTTGTGTGTAAAGCCAAGAATCTGTGTAGGCAGTTATGGTTATGTTTGACTTAATCACTTGGAAAAAGTTTTGTTTCTGTGTGATGGTGTGTGTGACTGGTTGGTATGGCAAGGTTTGATAGCAGGAGCAGTCGGGGCATTTGTGGGATGAGACCAGGAGCTGCCCTCGTGTCAGACAGAGCCAGCTCCAAGGAAAACCAAACTGGCCAGACTGAGCCTATGAGAGATGCTGGTGGTGCCTCTGTGATAACAGATTAGAGAAAGGGTAAAAAAGTGTGCTACAGGTGTGAGAGAAAGGGGTGAGAATGAGAGAGGAGCAGCCCTGCAGACACCAAGGTCAGAGCAGGAGGGGAAGAAGTGCTCCAGGTGCCAGAGCAGAGACACTCCTGCAGCCCCAGTGCAGCCCATGGTGAAGCATCATCCTACTCTTATTCATTACCAGTAAATTAAATTACTCTTCCCCAAGCCGAGTCTGTTTTACACGGAACAGGAATTCATGAGTGACCTCCTTGTCTTTATCTCCACTCTTGAGCTTTTAATTAAGTTTTCTCCTTCTGTCCTGCTAAGATGAAGCAGTGAGAGAATAGCTTGTGAGCAGCGAGAGAACAACTTGATTTGTGGCCAGCCAAGGTGAACCCAAGTTAGGGACAAACTACTGCAGCTATTCTCTTTGGAAAAACGTGGCAGGAAAACCATATTTGTTAAAAAGCATTTAGGCACAGGGGGTAAACAAATAACAGCTCAGTTGGCTGAGTAAGGCATTGACAGAATCATTAAAGGTGTGTCTTTTGAAGTGGGTGTGAAGGCAGCAAGGCCTGAAACACAAATCAGTCATAAGCAGATGTATTTTTAGGTTGTGTGAATCAAATCATAGTTTTTCTGCCTAACCAGCTTGCCATTTTAAACTACTCAGTGAAAACATTTGCATGCTTTTGACCTGCTTTCTAAGCACGGCAGTGCCCTTAAGGCAATTGCTAGAAATCAGTCAGTATAAATGGGGAACATGTTACTTTTTGGATAAACTTTATATTCTGAGATTGTGAGAGGGGCAGATTGAGGAACCAGCAAGTTTTCAGATGGGCTTTGATTGGAGGCTCCTGCACGTCAGCAAGCATGTTTGTCTTGATTTGTTTGTGTTTTCAGATGTCCTGTTTGAATTTGTCTCTTCATTAATATTCACCCAAATGAACCACATCAAATGTTTAACGATGAAGGGATACACTGGAGTTAGGGAAGACATATGTCCAGAGCAGACTGTACTTGATAGTGTTTGCAGACAATTGCTCCCCTACAAAATGAGCCCGGACTACTGGAAACAAAGAGTTTCCTGCTTGAAGTAAAATTGAATCATAATTATCATAGAAGGGACTGATGCTTATGAGTCACATTTTGAGTTGTGTGCTGTTACATGTCAGGGGTCATTAACTGAATCATGTATTCATAATAATAATAATAATGAGTATTGCATAACTGTGAAATTTCAGGTGAGTATTGGTGTTTTCCTAATGGTGCTCTGAACTAGAGGAAGAAAATTTTGGGACATTTAGGGAAAAATAGGTGTATAAAAGAAATTTTTTTATTAAAAAAATTACCAAAAGTAAAACTTAACAGAAAATTCTAAATTCTTAGAATTGCACTATTTTTATTTAAAATTACGAAATATCTAATGGTTGTATCATGAAATATGCATCTATACACTTACTAAGACAAACACAAAGGGCTTTTCAGTCGCCTCCATTGCACCATTTCCAAGCTGATATAATGCTGTTAGGCTCAGTGAAATTACCTGGTGAAGCACTAATGCAAAAATCATGAAGAATTAGGTCATACAAGAGCTAATCTTTTGGGACAACTTCTGTAAAGTGTAAAAACTCATATGCATAAGAAAACTAATCCCTCAAACAAACGTTCTAAATTTACATTCTGCAGAACAGTTTTTCCCAAGAGGCTCAACATGGTGTCAGACAATCACAAGGGAGGTAATAAGAGCTTGTGTTCACAGGAAAGGGAAGAAGGCTGCTTGTATTTACACCCACCACCCTGCAGTCAAGTTGGGCTATTTTAATTCTGAAGTGTTGTAACCACCCTGTTATGTGATCTGAAGTGTTGGTGTGTTGCACTTGCTTTAGCCTGCATGGTACACTTGGTCAAGAAATATTTCTTTTTTTAGAGGAAGACATGTCTGATCTGAAAGTTAGTCTGAATTTCATTGGAGAACTCGTGGTTGAATGTAAAACCTTAAAAAGTCAACCAGAAAGCCCTGAATGTAGCTAAGTAAAACTGCTAAATAAATAAATGGTCCCAGACTGCTGAGGTGTGAACATTTTAATTGCAAAGTACACTGAGAAGAATGGGGGAATTTTAATCAAACCAAAAAACAACCACTACTGAAATTGAGAAAAATAGGGAGTTCCTAAGAAAGTGCTTGTTCCATTTGGAGGGGAAAAAAAAAAATTATTCTGAAATGTCAGCCAAAAAGGAAGAAGCTGTCAGATTATCACGGGCCATTGCATCTGTGCTTTATAAGATAGAAGAGATCCTATCCCAAAGCCAGCTGGGGAACAATGAACTGTTCTTGTGAATGAATGTGTGGACACAATGCTCACACTGGTACAATGCACATATGTTCTGGTAGTAGTAAATTTGTAAATGGAAATGCAAAACAACCCCAACTTTATCTTACATTTCTCCCTCAATATGAAGGAGTATGCAACTGAGCTTTCCTGTTCAGAGGACCACACGGGGTTTGTGTTCCTGCATCACATTGTCTGCCTGTTATTTTCAGAAGCTGGGCACAGGGCCCTGGTCCGTGTTGAGCCTGCAGAGTATCACACGATTTTTCCTCTGGTTCATGATTTAAGCACAAGTGAAATAACAGTATTATCTTTTAAGTACTGTTGGCAGAAGAGTCCACTGAAATGAGATTAGTTTATTCTTCAGGGATACAGCTTCAAATTCTCTATATTAGTTATACTCTCTTCTAGAGATTTTCTTAGCAGCTGTAAGAGATTTGGTCTTCTTTTCAATAAAAGAAGAAAGGACTATTCCTAAGTGTTTGTAAAGCTGGGTAAAGGTACTTTGCTGTTCAGAAACTCTTCTCTGAAGCTGACATTCAAAAGTAGACTTTGAGGGTGTAACATCTTCATTGATTGACTAGTGTCTGCTGCTAGAGTTCATCAGTACAAGTATTGAAAAACACAAATAATGTATTTGAAATATTATGCTTGATTTATAATTAATTAAATAATTATAATTAATAAAAGTCTAAAGCAGAAAAGTAGTCTGGGTAGGAAATTTTCATTCTGCAGTATTCCTTCAAACAGATCAGTTACATCTTCTTTCACTGAAAAAATTACACTGGAAACAAGATTAGAGTCTGCATGTGTCAGCTGCCACTGTTGGGAGGGGCATGATAGAAGTGAGATCATTGTAACTCTGAACTGTTGAAATAAAGATGAGAAGGTAGATATTGACAAATACCTCAAACTGCTTATGAAATCATGTGTGATAAATTATAGATACAAGAAGTAATTTCAGAAGTACCCAAAAACTTTCTTTGCATTATTGATGCTTGGTCACATGTCAGGCTCAGAAAATTCAACCCTAAAGTTTTTTGGTTCAGCTGCCTGAGGTCCAACACTAAAAGTAAAATATTCAGCAAACATTTTCTTCCTTCAATTTGCTGACTACAGAGTTATAACAGGTTTGATTTTGTATTGTGGCTATCTAGAAACATAGATAACAGCACACACAGCACAAAAATTCACAGATCCCTTCCCTCTGCTCCAATATATAGTCTCATCAGACCATGGTGGATCTAAAATCTTCTCTAACTTAATGTGTTGCCTCCAAACTGCTAAAATAGTTTGTGTTTGAGATTCTTAATAAATACAAGATTTTTCCATGCATTCGCAAAAAAACAACAAAAAAAAAAATTTTAAAAAATCCCACTATAAGTTTCCGTGACATCTTATAGCTTGGAGGAGGCTCATCCCCCTCCCTCCCTTTGCTCCTTTGGACTGATCATTTGTCTTATTAGGCAAAAACAGCATATGTGATTATTCCTGGTTGTTATGCAGCAGTGGAAATCATCCAGTTTCTTCCCCCTGGCCTGTGTTCCTGAGGAGCCACCAATTATTGAGTCTGAGTTGTAACCACTCCTCATAAATCACTGCTACTAAAATCATTAAACAATGATGTAATTTCAGTCCAAAGCATAGCTTTATTGCATTTGATTGTTAATAATTGTATGAAAATGATCATTTTCTCTTAAGTATCTTAATGGGCCTTTTTAATATCTGCATCCAGCTGCACTTTATCACTCAATGTATCTCCTTTGTGTCTTCAGATCACATTTTCTGATTTGATGGACCCTTGCCCTGCCAGTGAAGGGCCTTGAGGAAAGTGATGTGGGAGTGGGGCTGGATTCTGCTTCACACTGTGAGAACACAAGTGCCAGCTCAAAGCTTCTCTGCAGAATCTGCCTGACTAATGACAATAGAAGGGCCAGAAAAAAGCACAGCTGGGGCTGCCATTTGCAGGCTGGGATGGAAGCCCTGAGGGTAGAAAACTCATCTTTTGGCTGAGCTTATTTGACATGAGAGTTATTGGGAGAAAATCATCCTGTATTCCCATTACACCTTTATGAAGTTAAGCTGCACCTTGATCAACTCTGACTGAATTTCCTTCTCAGGATATTTTTCTCAACATTATTCTTCACTTTTTTTTGTCAAAGCAGAATGTACTTGTCCCTTGAATATGCTAACCAAAGATATATCAATTTGTTATGGAAACCGTGTGTCAAGTTTCAGATAGTTCTAATAAGAAAGGAATCTAACTCTCTTTTTAGCATTAAATCTGCCTTGTAGTCTCAAATATTAAACATAATTGCAAAAAGATGCTATGGCACTTGCCAGTGCATGAGTGTCTGCATTTCCCTGTGTGTGTGTATACACAATTTATGATTATGAAGGGTTTTTTTCTAATTTCATGCATATTTCTATAATATTTTTCAATTGATTCGATTTGTATGCATTTTTTAGTAGAAGAGATTCTAAAGAAATTTAAGAAAAACAACATGTAAAGTAGAGAAAAAATAATTTCCTTATAGATGTTAGTAATAGGACATTATAAATGTTGGTTTTTTTATTCCCAACTAGAATTCCAAAGCTGGCTAGTATGAAATCTTCTCTTTACTTCCAGCCACATAATTACTGCTCTGTAGGTGGCTCAACATAACTTGATTTTATTATGTTCTCAGGGCTGTTGCTGGAGTTGATGGGGACCTTGATTTAGTTCATATGGAAATCCAGGACCCCAGTGGAGGTATGCAAATGAAAATGCTATCAATTGATACCCCAGTATATAGTCATTTCTCTTTGGTTTAGAGGTACTTTTTGGATTGTTTTTAAAACTAGTCAGAAGAGAAAGTGTGCAAGTCAGATTCTTTCTCTGTTTATTTGTAGTCAGCAAAACTGTCCTGTTATATAAAAAATACAGTGCAATTTAAAACCCACTTGTGTTTCACTTTAAGAGGAATGAGCATCAAGATGCTATGCTCTATTAATAATGCCCATTAATTGTGCAATTTATCCTGGCATTTAAACATTGGGCAGTTTTTCCTGATTTGCAAATAAAACTGGCAATGCACTGTTAGTGTTGGATGTCTGTTCATGTGAATCATTGCATGTGTCAGGTCTAGTGCACCAACCACCATCACTCAGAATTTCCTCATCTTACAGTATCCAGTATACTTTGAAAATTCAAAAGGAAAATAAATGGGAATGCAGATTAGTAGTCAGAATGTGCTTAAAGAGTCACCATGATTCCAGAAGCTTGTATAGTTTCTTGTTACCAATCATACTCCTGAAAGATAATTTAATTCCTTGGATCAGATGATCTAAGTTCCTGTGCAAGCTTAAAAGTGAGTGATAAAGAATGCACTGTTTGACTTGCCCTGTTCCCATAGCTTTTCTTCATTTCAGCCCTATTAAAAAAATCAAAGTTACCATGTTAAAAGCTGGATGAAAAAAGTCTAAATCTTTTAGCACTGAGATTTATGAGACATGGTGACAGCTCCATCAGCTGCTTTCTTTAGAGATAATGTAAGATGATTCTTCAGGACCTGAATGCAAATGGGTTTTTTGTTGGTGATGGATTTTGTGTGGGTTTTTTTCCATTTGGTTGGTTTTGGTTTAGGGTGGCTTTTTTGGAGGGCAGTGTGGGTTTTTGTTTGTTTGGTTGGGTTTTTTGTTTGGTTTGTGGCGTTTTGTTTTGGTTATCTTTTGTTTGTTGGTTTTTGGTTGTGTTTTTTTATTTTATTTTATTTTTATTATTTAACAGAAACAGCAGAGATTGAAAAAACTCTCATTAAATATTTTCTGGCTAGAGTCTCAACAAACTGACTTTATGCAATTATGGTCAGTACAAGCATAGCCATTGATTTTAGTGGAAACAGCATCTTTGCACTACCCATATGACAAAGAACTGTAATTTTTGTCTTGTGAGCTGTGCACACCTGCAAGACTTCAGATGGTCCATTGCTGCACCAAATGCCCTTGTGGTGATGATTTGGACATAAGCAGGAGAACTTGGATTGACTCTAACTGCTTCTTAAACAGATCCAGATTTTAAAACAAATAATTGCATCCATATACTGGTTTGTCCTTCTCTAACAAAAAGTCATTGAATGTGGGATGCATTTCCCCTCACACTGCAAAAATAGTGAAGGACATGGGGATACATTATTTGCTCTCTCACTCTGTATCTGGAGCATGGGAAGCATTTGTGATCTGGGCACAAGACTGTGTAAATAACATTTTCCTCACTGTGCTTGGGCAAGTCACTCAACTATTTTGTGCTCAGAAGCTTGTGACAAACGTTGAGCTGTACAAGAGCTTAGGGAAAGTCTTTAAGAGTGCCAGGGATGGTCTTTAAGTCACAGCTGGTGTGAGATAGTGATTGTTGGCTCTGCTCTCTCTGATAAGAGGAGATTGTATCAAAGATGCAGTGGTGCTGTTCTAAGAACCCAGGGAGAGAAGATAGTCCTTGCTAACTGGAGAGGAAGAGAAAGGCCATAGCCTCCTCTGATTATAAATCAGTCTAGGCTTTTTCAGCAAGGTATTAGCTCTGAATATAGAAATCCTGCCCCAACAGACCAGCTCCAATAGTGTGCTAACAGTGTGTCTGAACATTCTTACAGACCTTTGAAAATAGCCTTTAAAATTCTGCACGCTGTCTATTAAACGGAGCCTGATTCTTTTCTCATTCATCACAATTTTATACTGGGGTTGATCTATTGATTTCAGTTATATTGTGTCAGGCTACCATTTCTCCAAGTGAGTAATTCAGCTCTGTGCATAGGTAAGTGAGAAGAGAAGGTCCTTCTATTATCCCCGCCCATGAATGGCTCATTCATCTAACCCCTAATCTCTCTGGACCAGCAAAATTTGGATAATAACAGGCTGCCTCCAGGGAACGATCTGAACTGTAAGCAGTTAATACATTCTCAGTGTGTTGGAGATTGAAAAAGTCTTACACGAGAGTTTAATATAATAATTCTACAACTAACTCACCTGGCAAAGGCAGCCTTTTTCTAACATGAATAGCATTTAATATTGCTTGCTTCTTTTTCCCTTGATAGCCCTGTCATATGTTTCTGTCTCTCTTCCCTCAGGTTATCGCTACATCACTTGCCAGATTCAAAATTGTTCTGATAAGACAATGACAGTCCCATTTGCTGGCAGCACTGATCGGGATTCCCTGACTGTGCAGGATGACTACATATTTCTTCAGGTACTGCCATTTTTGGGCAACAGCTGATTTTCAAATTCAAAAATAAAAATCTAAACAGTGCAGCAACACTGTAAGGAACAGGGAGGAATTAATGAATGACGATTTATGATTTTTGCTTGGAAAAAAGCATTCCATTATTAGTCCAAACAAAAAGGAAATTTAAAAAAAAGGCATCTTTCTTTGTGCAACCAGTTGCCTTTTAACTACATGAAAATTTTCAAGTGGACTGTGTTACTTTTTATAAATACTCTTGTGTATTAGGAGAAATGCAAACCTTGTGTTCCTGTGATTGCAGACTCTTTTAGGTCCTTTCCAGGGCAAAATACAAAAATGTTCCCTGGCAAATGCGTCCAAGGACAATCACTGACACAGTAGTTGCACAGCTTCTTCTTATGGATTCTCCTCTGAAGAGGTTTTGCCAGGAAAGAACTGCTAACATGGCTGTGCTCAGGAAGCAAAAGGGTCAAATGGCTGCAACTGGGCAGCTTGGAGCAAATTAGCATGGACTCATAGAATGATTTAGTTTGGAAAAGACCCTTAAAATTGAGTCCAGCCATAAACCTAACACTGCCAAGTCCATCATTGAACTATGTCCCCAGGCACCATGTCTACAACTCATGGTGGTCTAAATTACACTGGGGTTATTTAATTCCCAAACTACAAGACCTGCCTGCAGAAATATGGTCTGGAACTTTGTCAGCCATATGGCACCAGTGCAGCTCAGGCACACTTGTAAGTATTGTTTTATGTGCTTGGTACTGGTTGTAGTTTGAATCTGTCAGAGCTGCAAACTTCTCAAGGAGCAGTTGTGTCCTCTTTGTTTTATTGGATTTTACTAGGGAAGTTGCTTGTGCCTTCCTTAGTGCTTGGCTATCATTTTTCCCTTACTTTGATGAGGTTTGTTTGCTGCAAGGCTTATCTATTTATTGACTTTTGCAGGACAGCTATTTCATGGCAATGCATACACCTCCCCACCAGCACCTCAGACTGGCTCCTTCCCAACTTTCCCCCCCTTGAGCTTGTTTCTTCCACAAGGACCTGTAAATCAGTAGGGTCACAAAGGATCTGTTCTCCTCTTGTTTGTCTCCTCTTGTAGTGGTTTCAAGGACCTACATGGCTTAGAAGAATTAACATTAAAAAACACCCAAAAACCCCAACCAACCAACCAACCAACTAAAAAAAGCCCCAAAAAACCACAGACCAACCAAAAGAAAAAACAATAACAAACAAACAAACAAAAACCAAAACCAAAAAAAGAACAAAAAAGCCCCCAAAAAAACCCAAAACTAAAACCCAAACAAATGGCTTTGGGAAAGAACTTTTGGGCTAAAGTAGGCATTTTTCAGATCAGATCCAGCACTCATGGCATGCATTTTGCTCAAGGCTGTTATCATCTGTGGTTCCCCCCCAGGCACAGTCTAAAATCCATTTAATGGTGTGTAGATGCTGAGAACTGCTTCTCACTATGCAAACTTCCAGTCTGCTGTTCTCAGCAAAACACTGGCTGCTTCCTCATCAAACATTTTGCTTTGCTGGATGTTGTGTACAACTGCATCCTGAGCTGTTATTCCCTTTCATGACAGACATGAGCAGACACCAAATGGAAGTGCAAGGTGGAAATACACACAGAAGTAGTAGTTGCTACTCAATTGATGCCTTTGGTAATTTGGTCTCTGTATATCTGAGACATGTCAGTGCCAGTAGATGAGATGTTCATGTGTTCCACATAAAGAGGAAACATCTCTAGTCTTTTTATTTTGGACTTCTCTGCAGTAAACCACAATATGCAATGTGTATCTTACTGCTAAGTTGTTTTGCAGTTAGCCATATCTGTGTTACAGAAGGTGACTCTGGGATTCTGTAGTCACATCTGAAGCACAGCCACCCCAGAGGTGTGAGGCAGGACAGCATTTACATGTTCCAGTGACCCCAAAGCAGCAGCACATCTGTGAAACAGCATCCTTTTGAAACCATGTAGAAATTCTTTTATCACTACACTAAAGTACAGTTATATAAGTTATCATCAGACCAGGGATTCCTCATGATATCACAGCAATGCCTTTCAGAAAGAGGACGGGACAGAATCCTCTGTGCAAAAAGAGAGGAGAGTTTGAGATTGTCTCCCTGCCCCTGCATTGTTCATATTCCCTGAGCTGTGCAGATGTGAATCAGAGTGTTGCAGGTCTGCACTGCTAATCCTGGCCCAAATCTATTTTGTAGATTTTTATCTTAGAGGGAGATCTCAGCCACATTTCTTAGTATATCTGTATTCACAAAGATCAGAAACTTTCTCATGCTCATTTTTTTCCAAGTTTGCACTGACAGTCAGACAGTTTCAGCGGTGATTTTAGTAGGAGGATTAAAGTTTCAATGCTGTTCTTAAGCACAGACCAACCTTTAATACCAGTGAGGCTTGACATGACTAGGTGCTTCAACTCCAATTTTCCTCTGCCTTGCATCATCTCCAGTCATTTAAAATGAATGATGTTATAACATGCACTTAAAAAAAGTCTGTGAACAGATGGGTTAGACTGCCATTTAGCACTAGTTAAACTAATGATGACGTTTTTGGTTTGATCCATCATCATCTAACAAATGACATTCCTAAAGGCATTACATTCTTTATACCACAAAAAATGAGTGCAATATTAAATACTTTGTTACCTTTAAAATATTCAGGCAGGTGGACCTGCTTTCATACATCAAATATACTTTTACCAAGCTAAAGCAAGTTTTCATGTTTCAGGATAGGCTGTCTTTCAAAGCAGGTTCCCTTTTAAAACACAAAAATTTAGGAGAAAAATAGTGGGATTGGGTAGGTTTTAAATTAATTTCCGAAGTCAAAGAAAGAAGTTGAGTGTCAATGTAATAAAAAAGTGAAATATTGCTAAAGGCTAACTTTTATTTACTGATATCATCTGGTGCTGCTCAAAGGTTTAGTTGGAATGATGCCAATTTATATACCAGCATGTTGGTGTTACATTTCTAATTAGAAAATCCAGAGAGGTTGCGAGCTGACTATTTTCACTGATGTTTATTTGGAATATTCCTTTTGGTACTTTGGAACATTTCATTAAAAGTAATGACTACATATTTCAGTTACAAGTTAAAAGCAAAACAGTCTTCCATCTCAGGCTCTTTAAATTTAACATAAGCTGTCACAGAGTTCTGTTTCTCCTTTGTGTAGACAACATCAGCAAATCGGACCAAGTATTACGTGTCTTACCGGCGGAACGGTTTTGTACAGATGAAGTTGCCAAAATACGCATTGCCGAAAGTAAGTGTGCATGCTTTTCTTTCTCCTTTTGCATTTGTAATCTTTTTCTACCTAAACTAGTTTTGTTCTGCTCTTTTTCAAACCTCATGATTCTGGGTTCACAATTTCTCCTTTTAAGGATTTTTGAACCCTTCTTTTTTTTTTGAATACTACTTTTATTTTTATTCCATTAATGTGATACTCATTAACTTGTGGTGGAGGGGAATAACGTCCAACAGCTGATTTGTCATCAGTTACTGCAACAGTTTTTGAGCTTTGCTTCTGTGAGTCAGTGCTATACAACCAAAGGCAATGGAATAATATAGAGCAAGTGTTCTTTCAAGAATCAATTACATTTTAATTCCACATGGTGTTTTCTGGTATAAGCATGAATACTAATATAAGAGAATTTTGCTGCTTGGTGGTGTTCTATTTCATTAAAGAATCCCAGTATGGACTTTGATTGCTCAATGAAATTGCTAGACTTGGTGAGAGGTTCCTTCAGTCTACCATATCTTCCTAGTGATAGTTTCTGTATTTCCATAGTAAACCAGCAGATAAGCACACGAATTTAAATTTGGTCTAATGATGTAGTTGAATTTTTTGTGCTGCACACCGTGTGTTTCCTAACTTTACAGTTAGAATGTTTCTGCAGTCCTGAAGAAAAACAACTTGGAAGTTTGAAAGACCCAGCTGGATAAAACCCTCAGCTCTGGCCTTACAGTTCACCCTGCACCCAGCAGAGGCTGATCTGAGGTCTCACGAGGTTCCTGCTTTTTGATGTGATTCTTTCTTATCCTTTCACGTAGCAGAGAACTTGTTTTCTTAGCAGGCCTTGAATTTCCCTGATTTAATTCATTGCACATCTAATGAAGGACATTAGAGTACAATTTATTTCCTTTTGCTGTTATTCTTATAAAGCAAGCATGCTAATATCAAGTTTTTTTATCTTAGATGCTTTTTTTTTAATGTCAGTATAAATGGTGGTCTGAAGACTTCTCATTTTAAATGGTCAACATATTGAATCTCGGATCAAATCCTCAGGAATTAGTTGAACAAGGATCTGAAACTTGGATATGCTTCTAGTAGCACTGCAGAAATCTCTCTCTGTCTCTATCCATCTCTATCTCTCTGTCTTGTCAAGAAATGTATAGTCAAAGACAGGTAAATAGACCAACAATTCCACAAAAATATTTCCATGTTTTTCAGGCCTTCAAGGCAGCCTTTATGCTTTCTTGGGGGAAATTATAGTCATGGAAACAGCAGGAGAATATCCAGCTTTTGAATGTTAAAATATGCCAAACATGGACACCTCAAGGGACTGAAATCCATTGGACCCTGCACTGGGAAACAAATAAGCAATTAAGGAGCAGGGCAGGGAAGCAGAGTGTAAACAAGGAGCTTCTGACACATTCATAATGTGTCAGTCACAATTCTCTGGTATTTCTGTCATATGGAGTCTGGATAGTTTGGAATAGTGCTGCATACTCGATTCTTTGCCTTGGAAAATGTGGCTTTTGTTTATTTTTCTTTTTTTTTTCTTGCTAAGTGGATTACCAGAGGCCTAACTGAATAAATAAATTAGAAGTTAATGGTTTCATTTTGGACAGAGTCTACCTAGGAAAAGGTTAAGTATGTAATTTTGAAAGGGATGTTTTTGTGCTCTTCCTAGTTCAGGCAATACCCAACAAGAAGAAAAAAGTAAATATTATCTCTTCAGCATTTTGACAATGCTTCCAGGAGAAGCTTCATTGATAATCTGCACAAAACAGAGTTAAAAAATTTAGTAAGAGAGACTGGAAGCCAGACACAGCTTTAGAACATTAAAATGGTGGTGAATATGAATGATTTTAATATTTTCTGAGAAAGATACAGAAATTTTACATACTGAGGTAAATAAAAACATAGCTCTGAAATTTTTCACAGCGTTGCATTTCAGTGAGAATCATCCAAGTGCAATAGAATTGGATCATGGAATTTTGCAAAGACACAAGATATCAGCAAAGGCACTGGCACATTAAAAGTACATCTAGAAAATGTGACTGTGGAATTGCTTCTTTTATGGTGGTAGGAGATAAACAGAATGGATGAATTTTTCAAAGGATTTTTTTTTTGAGATTGATTAAAACCAATAGCTTTTGAACGATCTGAGTCTCAGAGAGTTTAAAATATTAGATTTTGCCTAACCAGGAGATGAAGCATGACTATAACACTCTATATTTCATTTTTTTTCTCAAAAGCATTAAATGAGGTGTCAAAAAAATCTCTTTCCAAGTGGTCTCTGGACAGAATTTTTGAACAGTATTTTTGAACAGAATTTTTGATTGTATACAGGGAAGGCAAACCAAATCAGAAGATGCTGTAGACTGGTCAAGAATGTGTCCTCCAATGTCAGGAGAGCTGTGCCAAAATGCAACCTCTATCCTTAGGGAACAGGACTGGGTTCTTCAGATGTTATTCTTTTGCTGCATAGATTCCTTTCATGATGATTTTGCATAGAGAGATAGAATGAACAGTTTCAGACTGAATGATTAGAAAAGGTTTTTGGTGTCTCATTTTCCTTTCAATATGAAAAAGTTGGAAATCTGCAAAGAAGTTGTTCTCTTTTTTAAAATATTGTTTGCATTTTCATTTGTATTGCTTGTATTTGTCCAAATGCATCCCCAAAGAGAAACCTAGAAAAGAATAGTGTGCCTTTGGATAGCTACAGTCCTCCTTACTTGTGAAAGAAAGGCTGCTAAAAGCAGCTTCCAGCCAAGCTTTACCTCTGTTACGTTTCTGGGCTCCAGCTCAACAGTACCACTGAGATCACCTTTTTGTAACACATCATAGCTCCATGTGTGTACGGACAGAAGGGCCATTGGGGGCCATCAGGATTCAGATAATTTCTTTAACCTTTTTTCAGTGCTGTTGAGAGACTTTTTTCTTATTCTTTTTTTTTTAACACTGCTTTTGATGCTGACATTGCCTGGAATCCCACAGCTGTCTCCTGCATCTGACAAGTGCTGGCTGCTGCCTAGAAGGGTGGTAGCAAAGGCTGATGAGACCATACCAAAGGTTGCTTGCATGCTCCCCAAAACAGAAGAGGAATTTTCAAGCTGTTGTTTTAAGATTGAACTGGTTTTTATACTATATTCCATTTTAGCAAGATTGCTTGTTCCGTGTTGCTAAAACAAGATCAAAAGTTAGGAACTCATAGGAAGCGAATACCAAAATCAAGCCAAGAGCAGCAAGCCTGCATTTGTGTGTCAGCTTGGCTGGTCATGCATCCAGCAGTGTCCTGGGGGAAGCAGCAATCCCCCTTGGGCAGAGGTTCAGCTGCCACTGCTGGGAGGGCACGTCTGCCCAGGGGCACAGGCTGAAGTCCCATCCAGACTGTCAGCACAGTGTTTGTGTATTGCACAAACTGTTCCTGCAGCTCTGATTGCCCTTGCCTTGAAAAGTGCAATTTGGAGGGGAAGAGAGGGAGGGGTACATTGGATCTGATCCTTGTTCAGGTATTTGAATCATGCTTTGATGTGGGTAACAATAAAACTGGGAACTAGTTCATTCTGAGAGTTTAAGCAAAAAAAAATTAACTAAATTCTTTACTAAGCCAAGGAAACTGCTATAAATTATGGCTATTTTGCTATTGCAATTTGGAATAATTTAATTATTCTGACTCCTTTTCCCATCTCTCTTAAATAAATTCCACTGATAATTATCTCCTTTTAAGAACTGATACAAGGCATTAATTGATTCTGCATTTATTAATGCCTCCTACAAAATCCTAATGATGCAATAGCTCTATTGTCTGTTGTCTCCTGCTGCAATTCAGAAAGTTTAGTTCTGAAAAGATATGGTGTGGAAAGTGAGTGCTTCTTTAATCTTTTTGAATCTCTGTATGTATTTTCAATCGTGTGAAATAGGCAATATTGTAAAATTTTTCAGGTAACCAAGATAAATGGAAATATAGGGGAAGAGTGAAACAAAAAACAAAGAAGAAAAAAATCCCATTGCCTTAGAAATAGGTTGGAATCTGTACTTTATTCACAGTAATATGAATCTCTTATAGACACCTTTTTTACCAGATGCATGTATTCTTTTTTGTTTGATTATGACCAATTCACCTCAAAGCATGCCTATCTCTTCCTTGCCTCATTCTGACTATGCATCACTGTTTTAACCACAGACTTCTGAAATTGTCTCTATCATTCAATAATAGATATAAAAGAATCCTTAAATGGGCCTATCCATTAATGGTAGAAGATTCCTGAAGCCTTTTCCTGTGATGTTCTCTAAGGATTTGGCTGCCTAATGGGTGGATTGCAAACTCTTGAGTCTATGACAGTTCATTTAGCAAGGCTCTTAATCTCCCAATATTTTTTGTTCCTCTTGGGAAGCCCCTTCACCACCTCTGCCACTCACCATTCTGGGACGCTTTTGGCTGAGGTTGTTCCCCTGTAACAGGCAGAAGAGCAGTTTTCAGCTGCAGCTCCCTTCTTATGAAATGGCTGTTGAGCAAAAGAAAAAAGGGAACAAAGCAGAAATTCAGATAGCAGTGGCATTTGATGCAGGAGAAATATTCCTTTCCCAGGCAGTGTCACCACAGCAGCCAGTGAACCTGAGCTATAGCAGCTGTCTGACCTGCTGCTTGCACAAATCCATCTGAGGAGATTCAAGGACCTGTTCTTTTCTTCACTGTGCAACTTATTGATTTCTCTCCGTGAACTTTTTTTACGCGGCCAGGCAAGGAAGATTAGGAGGATTATCTTTGGGATATGTGCCATCCAGGTACCTTGATTGTGTTTGTGAGATTACAGGGGTATAAATGTGGTACATCTGGAGGTCATGACTGAGACTACAGAGCCTTGAGTGCTTGCAGCTGTTCCCCTACTGATACATTTACCCCTCACCATTCTCTATTTAATACATTGCTTATTTCGTGTTGACATTTTGCTCAACCACAGCATTAAGATTGCAAAGTGGGAGAATTCTGGCATGTGACCAAAAATGGGAAGCTTTAAAATCTAAGGATTTTGAGGTTCTCTTTTATATGTCTTATTGACTCAAGCACCACAGTCCTACCTGTGTATCATGATACTGGCCTACAGTATTTTCACTGAATGATATTTTCTATGTCATCAGTACATTGTAGACAAAGGAGCACAGGCTGGCTCTACAATCTTTGTCATCATTTATAGCCTTCTGTCTTCAAGCTGTAATTGTACTAATTTGTGTCATAGAGTTTCTTATCACATTAATAAGTTAAACCATACTGAGCATTTCTTGAATATAAAATTCTGTAAAGTATTTGCGGACTTACAGGCTCATCAGGTACTGAATGTAGATGTTATGTGATTATATAAAATAAAAACAACTAATTTCTTTTCCCTTCCTCCTTTAAACTTTTTTCCTTCTTTCCTGCTATCCACACCTTCCACAACTCCTCCCCATATCCCAGCTGTTTAATAGTGTTGGGCTTTTTGGACCAGCTTTTTGATTGGGTGTTCATTCAGCTTTATGTGATAACAGACTTGACTACATTAGAAGCAGGAAATTAATTATGGAAAGAATGATCATGTTGTTATCTCTGTGTTAGAGTAAAGAAATAATTCTTAGGCAGTCTTTCCAAGAAGAAATATTTGATTGTGTCTGTACTTGCTGGAAAAGTTATTGAATGCCTGTGCTCCAGGAATTTGCAATATACAGTGCACAAGAAGCACCTCAGTAAACAAAACAGAGAAATCTTATGGGAGCTTAGAGGTTAAAAAAAAAAGTTTTAGACAATGCAGCTCATAGAACCTCAGAACTGTGCAAAAGCTTACAACCTAGGAAGAGGAGATAAAGGGAGAATACAGGTATTTGGGAATCACAGGCCATGCCTGATGCCAACTGACATTGGTGAGCTTTGCAAAAACAAAGAGAGAAAGAGGAAAGCAAAAGTAGCAAGAGCATGGATACTTGGGTCAGCAAGAGATAGGACAGAGCAGGCGTGGCAGACTTGAGAGGGCAAAAGTAAAGTAATAGAGATAAGAGAAGGGATGGCCATGGAGAAATGAGCATAGCATAGAGGAAACAGCATGGTTGCTATGGCAAACTGGGGGTAAGGTTCTGCCTTGGGACATCTGGAAGGGCACGGACTCCCATTTCAGCATGGAAGTGAAAGAAAGCCACAAGATCTTAAATACTGAATGTATATGAAAGTGCAGCCTTGATATACCAAAAATCTGAATAGAGACAATAAGGAATGTCCCAAACCCTGCAGATCTCTAGAATCAGTAAAGAAAGTCTTTATAAATTAATTTGAATAAATTGTGTGTGGATGGCATAATTACAGAAAAATGAGACGATCAATGGCACTTTGAGTAACTTGCAGAATGTAGAGAGAGAGAAAGCAGGGGACTAGCAAGAAGGCAATTGCTGTAGTCCAAGCGTGAAATCATAAAAGAATAAATGCTTTCCTTATAGGATCTGCTGAGGTTACAGCCTAGGGTCGTATATGTGTCCATGAATTAGATAAAGCAGTAAAAATGTGCGCTCCCTCCATCAAGATTTTTTTTCCCCTCAGACATCCTTTCTAGTTAACTCTTAGGTGACAGACAGTAGGTTCTGCCCTCAATATTTGCTGATGTCCCCTCTCCATGTGCTTCTCACCTCTTGAGCAGTGGGAGCTGGGATGAAGGAATGGACTTGGCACACTGACAACCCATCCTCTGCATTTGGCAATTAATTTTTTCTTTTTAAATTCACCTTTCAGTGTAGGAATAGTACAAGAGTGAGATGAACATTTATCTTTGTTTTAACTAGATTTTCAGCAGTTTGTGTCATCCAGGATTTTGAAAGATAAGTTAAAGAATTGGGCATTGAAATCTGCAGTTTTTCTCACGTTGTCGATTACTTTTCCCAGAGGATTGTGTTAGAAAGCACTGGGCAGGAAATGCTGCACAGGGCTGTTGCAAGGTGGTATAACTGAGGGACTGATTTGTTTCTTGAGGGGAAAGAAATCACTGTGAAAGGAAAATAGCTGTAAGGCTGAACTGGAAATCTGAAAGCGTAAATTCTGAAAGGAAGGAACAAAGTTCAAGGCAGAGCAAGGGTAATTTCACTTGCTAAGACCATGATCTGTTAAGCTCTTGCCTTAGCAAAGTTGCCAACCAGCAACCTGAGTGGACAAACATCTTTGTTAGTAACAGCCACTGCCAAGAGAAAAGTGAACTCTCATTTGCTGAGTAAACTTTTGCATCCAACCCCTCTTTCCCTCACCTGACCCCTACAGTCTGCCCAAAATTAATCTCCGTGTCCTTGTGCACTGCATGTTTTGGTTCTTTGCATGTTGCTTCTGATGGCTCAGCTGCTTCTGCCCCTCCCCAGGATGGGAGAGCCAGAGCTGAGCCCATCCCCAGTATTACTGTGCCACACTGCCACCTCACCAGGGACAGCATGGAGTGGAAAAGCACTGGGGCATAGAAAATGCATTGCCTACATTCCCTGGAGTTTTGCATTTGTCTCTGGCACTGTAGAAATATTTTGTTGTAATAATGTAGAAGATAATTTTGCAGAAAGCTCCTGGCTTCATGGAAGATTAAGGGTTTTCTAGAGGTTTTCACATTCAAAAAAATGTTTCTTTATTCCTTTTGACTCTGCTTCACTTCCATCCTTATTATCAGATAGTCATGGGAACTTTCCATGTGGTATAATGTGGGCTACCAAGCCTGATGTTGCCCTAGTTTAAGGCAGGAGATGAAACATTCTGTACACTAAAGAGGCTTTTAAAAGAACTGATGTGATCAGTTGCTGTGGTTTGCCGGCATTTCTGCCAGACTCTCTGCTTTGGAGTAATTTTCCGTACCCAAA
>PYHW01010756.1:694034-726546 GCA_013186435.1 Turdus rufiventris
AAAAAAAAAAAAAAAAAAGGGAACTGTTCCTGGGATGCTACACAAAAATCTACTTTACTACCAAGTTCAAATGAAAGTCTTTGGAAATAGCACTGAACTGTCATTAATAGGAAACTTCACTTAGATTCTTGTGTGTTGAGATGTCACATATATGCAAAAATACTTTAAATTTAACTAAATTATTACTATTTAATAACCTTCCTCTGTTCATATTAAAAATCTTTCCATTGCAGTATTTTTCTTCTATGCATGTCTTTTTTTCATCTAAGTGCCTCAGCCGCTGTGCATATTGCCTATGGTGTGACTGCCATGCTTTGCTGAGTACACTGTTGCTCTGTCACTCACACTTTCTTCAGTCTTAACTGTATTCTTATATTCTTATGAAATTGGTTTATTTGTCTCCTTGAGTTCTGCAAAGTTGTTTTCTACATTTCTTTTTTTTTTTTTTAAAGCCAATTCATCCTAAATTCATATTCTCTTGACATTGTGGTAACTTTATTTAATATTCACTCCATTTCCCTAGTACTTTTCAAGTAATAAGGTGACCAGAACTCAATATAGTGTCCCAGTTAAGTACAAAGGTCATGAGGAGTTTACAACTTTTCAGTCTCTGTGACTCGATGTCGTTTCTTACACAGCTCCAACATCTGCCTTTGTGCTGCCAGATCATGTTGCAAACTCATGTCCCTTTATTCTCTTTCCTAAGCTTAGTTGTGTTGCTCCTTCCTGATTTATTTCTTCTGTTTAGTATTAGTGTTAAATTATTTTCCCCATCTGTGCTTTATTTGTTTGAGACATTTGGAGTAAAGAAGCTGGGAGAACTGAAAGCAAGATGTAGCAATATCCATGCCTGAAATTCTTGGGAAATGAATGCAGAATACTGTTACTGTTGAATACTGTTACCACTGTTGAATATTTAAATGGTTCTGTAGAAATAGATAGACAAATTAATGTAATCTACTCTAATACACATGAGCTGTGTGCATGATAAGTGCTAATTCCTGTGTGAACTGCTGTACATGATATCTGATTCTCTTTGTGCTATGCTATTTTTTACCTAATTTTCATTTCTCTATTACTTAAAGATTATTTTTTTAGATTACCTTTGTTAATGTTATTTCAGTCTTCCATTGACTGTTATCCAGATCTTGAAAAGTCAGTCACTTTGACTTTTTTTTCCATTCCCTATTTTTCCTTTCAAGAAGTCATTTCCTGCTAAGATCTAAGCAGATTCAGCTACTGCACATTTATGATTTTTTTTCTTCACTAAGGTGGTTTGCACTGACAGAAGGCAGTGAGGAACCACCTTTGGGCAGTGGGATGTAGCATGCTGATTAGTATTATGTTGGGAGATTAATTTTTTTGAAACATTTAGATGTTTCCCCTCTGCCCAGTATTAACTTCTCCTGACCAACTTACTGTTTGTAAAACAGAAATTATTCATTATAAAAAAATTATAAATGATATCTCTTATTTTCCTACAGGATTTGCAGATAATCAGTACAGATGAAAACCAGGTGTTTGTGGCTGTACAGGAGTGGTACCAGACAGACACGTACAACCTGTACCAGTCTGACCCACAAGGTGTTTATTACTCCATCCTGCTGGAGAATGTCCGGAGCACGAAGCAGCCAGAAGAGAATGTCCTGATAGATATTCTGGAGGTAGATTTCTATATTTACCATTATGTGTAGCCTGTGGGAAGGGTTTGTTTTGTTGTTGTTTTTCTTTTGTTTTTTGGGTTTTTTTAATTATGAGTATAATTAATTTGAAATTCTATGCATTTCCACAGTTATATTTAAATTAAGTAAAAAGTCTAGGATTTCTGTCTTATTTGTAGCACATTGTTACTAATATGTTTCCCTCTTGCCCTACTAATGTGTTGTGCGCTCTAACTAAATGCTTGGGATGGTGTTCTATCGATGTGCGAATCCAAAACTTTTTTTCTTAAGGTATTGAAAAGTTGATCTGGCAGCACAATTTATTATTAAAGTAAGAAGTTACGCAGCTGTCTATGCACAGCTTTTTTCTTTCTAGGTGACTCGGTAGTGCATTTCCTGACTTAAGATCAGGACATCTTTCAGCCAGTAGGGTTTTAAGTAGTAATCCTGCAAGCCATGTGCTAGGTTGTGTCAGCTCTGAAAGGCTAAGAGCCAACAAAATTAGATATTGGACAGCAAATCCACTCACTTTTAGTACATGTCTTGTGCCAACAGCATTTTCTGTGAGACAAACTCGGCTGTAAACAAATCTATCTTGTATTTGAACATCAGTGCACTTGGCAAAATAAAAAGTTATAGTGTTTTGGAAAAGTATCACAGACTGTTATCAATTCCATTCCTGTTAAGGGAATGGAATTTCAATGTAATAAATTTCAATGTAATAAGGTGTACATTTGCTGTAGTTCTGTTCCTTCTGGCCATTATCAGACATTAAACTGGCAGAGCTTTGGTCTGACTCAGTTTGTCCCATTACACTGTAATTTGCCTGGCGTTAAAAATAAAACAACCCAAAATTTTAAAGGTGCACCAGACTTCTTTGGCAAAGGTTTGTAATAATTCTGGATACAAGGCTCACACTGACAGAACTGTTAAATGGCTGTAATTAGACACTTCTTGGTGGGGGCAAATGATAGTGTTTTCTTCCTCCTTATCTCCTCCATCTTTCTTTACCTTTTTCTTTCTAAATGGCTCCAGTAAAACCAAAAGGGCTCTCATTACCAGTGGTTATTTTCTAGCCTCTATCTTTTTAGAAATGAGGCTTCCTAATGAGTGAAGCTACACATTGTGTGTAGCCACGTTCCCAAAGGGTGATTTATTGACAGCATTGGTTTGTAGCATTTTACTTTTGGTCACCCTTGTGATCAAGCAAAGCTAAAAGGCAGTCAGGTGCAATCTGTACTCCTTGCATCACCTGTAGTATGTGATTTCAGGTAAGTTGTACAGAGATGCTACCCCTGGCTATCCTTTTGTCTACAAGAATTATTAACTTAATTCAGTTACACTGATTGTTTCATAATTTCCCAATGTTACCGAGGGCATATTAGATAATGCAGTAGTAGTTCATTGTGTGCTGGATCAATTTGTAGGGTTACATTAAAAATGAAATGTATACATGATAAGGAAAATACACATGGAACCATCCAATTCAATTTTTAAAGCTATTTTTTAAATTGAGTTGCTTTATAGGAGAGCCCTGATGGCTTCCAGATAGCTTGCATGATAAATAATTAGTGCTCATCTTGTTTACTAGAATGAGATCAAGTGCTCATAATGTGTGGGTTGTTTACTCAGTGTAGAATTGCTAATAAATGAAACACATATTGCAGCCCTTGAGGGTGGGATTGTTTTTTGGTCTAATCTGGGTTTTCTTTTTTGGGTATTTTAACACAAGTATCCCATCTTGGGAAGGGTAACCTTCAGTGCAGCACAGTCCTCAGTGGTGGAAAATTTCTCTTTCTGTCAGTGCATAATTCTCCTTAAAATTTGTATTGTTCATCTTTGTTGTCTTCTGCTGACTCCACTTCATCTTTTACCTGTACATCTGCTATAAAATTTTAATTGGTATCTGTCTGCCTGTATTCATTTTCTTTTATATACTTTATCTTTTTTTACACTGTATTTCTTCTCATGTTGCACATGTAAAAGGCAACAATTTCCAAATACTTTTAAAGAAGAGAAAAAAAAAAAAAAGGTTAAGTGCTAAATGACTGACCAAAAGGAGCATGCCCTTGAATTATGTGACTGTATACAAGGAACATGTCCTTGAAATTGTATCGAGTGCTGCCAGTGTGAAAGAGTCACAAATTTGACATAGGCATATTTGCAGAATGGGCATAGTAATGCAATACCTCTGCATTGGTTCCTGCTGTGACTCCTTATGCAGATGAGCTACACAAGTTGCAGTACACTTTCTTCGTGGCTTTTTTGCCCAAACAACAAATTGTACATATTTAAATTTTAGTTACAAACATATATTATATAGCAGTAGTTTCTACATTTCAGTGACTGCTGCTAATAAACACTATTGGATCATCTGAACTGTGCTTCTTTCTACCAACTAAACAGAATACTGTTGGGATGGAATATCAGAAATGCAACGAGGAACAATCAATAAGTCACACAGAAAATCTCAGAAAATAATTTTATAAGGTGCAAAGTGCTTTTCTATGAGAACTGGGAATAACTATGCTCTGAGCTGTTTAAGAAAATAGGTACTCTGAGAACTAAGCTCGAAGTTCAAAAAAATCAGCAGAAAGGTTCTTTGAATTTCCTCACGTTCAGCTGCCTTGAGTGGCTCCTGGACTGTTCATCAAAGTAACTGAGCACTGCACAATGTTGAAATGTATTCTTTTCCATAGCAACTTATTATTAATGTGAATCTTCTCCTTTCCTGATAGAAAGATACTAATCTTGCAATTTTAGATTAGGGAACTAAGTCAAGGAGTAGAATGTACAGAAGAATTTACGTGCCTTGGCATCACAGTCTAAGCCAGGAGGTAGATTCACTTCATTTCCAGTATTTACAGAGTCAGGTGTGAATTTGTATAGGCCACAGGACAAATGAAATGGAAAATGCTACAGCAGGGGTGGGGTGTTTTAAAGATGCAATTTTTTACATGCCATAATTTTGTGTTAGTTATTGGTTTTAGGGCAATGCACCACTCTAGACATGATATTTCTGAACTTGCTCTGAAGATAGATGCCTGAAACCTATTTATTATTTCAAGCAGGCTTTATGCCTTTCATTCAAAATACAACTGCTGTGAAGTGCTGGTTGGCTTTTATCTTTTAAAGCAGCAGTGAGAGAAGTTAACTGAGACTCTGGAAGAAATGTTTTCATAACCTTTCAATGTTTGAGAAATTCAAACACTTATGTCCCATATTCTAGAGAGGAGAAGTTACCCTAGAGCTTGGTTAGATTAGAGATGGGAGTGGGAATGGAGACAAATTTTAGCCTGGCTCTCATTTGATCATTCTCTGGAATTATTAAATTATTAAATATTCATTAAATGAGGGGGTGGGAAGGGGAAAGAGAGGAGAAACAAAAATAGTCCTGATGCAACACTGGTTTTGCCATTCACAAATGAAGAGGGAAACCTCAGTTGCAGTCCTTGATCCAATTATTGTTTAAATATTTTATATTGTGTTCACTGGAAGAAAGACATGCACAGAAATTATACCCCAAGTCTGCCTTCCCATGTAAATATTTGAACTGCCAGGCTTTTCATGGCTGAGCTGGTAGACTATGTAAGAAATCCCCTGCAAGATTAAAACACTTTGAAAATAAAGAAAGCAGGTTCATCATTTCTTCCCTTCCTTTCCTTTTCTCACTTGCCCTGCAAAGTATTTGACTTTTATGGCATGTTTGACTTGGAGGTGGTTCTGAGCTTTCAGCATCCTGGATGAGTAACCCAACCACATAAGCATAGGATTTAAGAGAGAAGGAGCTCATGAGAGAGTAGAGTATTTAAATGTTTATACAGTTGGTTTTTAATATAAATTTATATGTATTTCCAAGTTCTAGGCTGTTACTATAACCAGCAGAACATTCTTATTCTCTGTAGATTTGGAGCAGTTCCTTCCCATATTTATAAACAGTGAGTATCAATTCTGTAGCAAGCTGGTAGAGATTCCTTCTTTTCACCTTCAGTGCAAACGTCTGCTAAATGAATGTTAAATTGAGTTAATAACGGGGAGTTTGAAAAAGAAGGGAACAGTAAATATTTCAAACGAAAAACAGAAGTTCAGAAGCGCATCATGCTACCAGAAGGCAAATATTCCTGATCATTTAAAGATCTAGTTGTCTTATGCATTTATATGTAATGAATGGTTCAGTTTTGTTAAGAGCCGGCACTCAAGGAGATGAGCAAGCTGTACTGTGCTGGAAATGTATATCAGTTTATATATGTTGTCCAGAATTTTTAAAAAATTCAGAAAGTCTCATAATGGCAAGGGAAACAAAAGCACTCTTAAGGAAACCTTCACTTTTAATAGAAGATCTTATCTCATGCCCTTGGATGGAATATAGAGTAAAATGTTAATAACATAAATGTTAGGGCTAGAACTAATCATATTAAAGTATAATTACTGTCAGTTTGCTTCTAAAATTATAGCCATTAACTTTAACACTTTGAGTTGTAATTTATAATACAGGTTGTTTTGAAATAAAGTAACAGCCCAAGAGAAGAGGGTCATTGTTTTGTTATTATTTTTTCTCCAGCGGTTAAACAGGTATAGGGTGGCTGGCTGGAGTGTGGAAGCATTTCAGGTGCTTGAGAGGGTGATTCAGCCCTCAGTGTTTCTTCCTCAGATCATCTGCCTGTATTTATTTCCTGCCAAGGACAAAAGTGTTTCCCAATTTAGTGTTAATTTTAAAGTATATGATGCTGCATTGTGTTACTGTAATCTATTTGTGTGATATTTATATGATATGGCATAGAAATTCAGTTTATAAGTTAGATGGTTGTTAAAAATTGCTTACGTAATTTGAAGAATAGCATTTTAAAGATGTTGATATTTAAAGAAAATGCAGAGGTGGAATTTCAATGGTGAGGCCATTCTGTAATGATTTTTATATTTTGCTATATAAATTGTTGTGTTTTGCTATATTAAACATGTAATTTGATCAGAATTCTCACATGTAGAGAATTGCAAGAATTGCAATTTTTAAATACATTTAGAAATAAAAATCTGTTTGTGATTGTCCTTGCCTTCCTTCTTTCTCCCTTTCCTCTTATCTTTTTGCCTTTTTCAAATTTTTTTTAAGGTATCATCCACTTTCCTTTTCGTTTCCAGGAGAAACTACCTGAGATACACAGTTCAGAGCCACAAAAGAACAGCTAATCAGGGATAATCCTTGTTGAGAAAAATGTGTTTGTGCTGGATATTAACTTTTCCTCTCTATGCTTCAGGTCAGAGGTGTAAAAGGAGTCTTTTTGGCCAACCAGAAAATTGATGGGAAAGTTACCACCCTGATAACCTACAACAAAGGCCGTGACTGGGATTTCCTAACCCCTCCAGACATTGATATGAATGGCAAACCAACCAACTGCAAACCTGTAAGTGGCTCTTTTTGGTGTATCCTCCCTCTAAAGTGTGCAAGAATTATCTGCATGGTAGAATGTGCAGTAGTTCCAACTGCTCGAGAGCTTAATACTGAGTGTACCAGCCAAACCAGCAGGCAAATGTACAGTAATTTCACGACTATAAGGCACACCTGATTATGAGGCGCACCTCTGGGTGTTGGCAAATTTCCAAACCTTGTCCATATATAAGGTGCACCAGACTATAAGGCACACTTTTTTTGCAGGGACGATCCGCGCTCAACAAAGTAACGAATTAGTAATGGAATCGTGCGATCACGGGGTTTATTGGCAGGTGCTTAATTTGCAAACATTTTTCACAGATTGGTGTAGCCTTTAAATGCAGCCCCAGGCGCTTTCCCTGTACACGGGCCCTGGCACTCCCGCCTGTCCCCAGCACCGGCTGGCACGGCTCAGCTTGCACTGCGGCTCAGGCTTGGACTTCTGAGTTGGCTTGGGGTGGCAGCGGCTTGCAACTCGGGGCTCCTGCAGCGCGGCCGCAGCTTGCAACTCGCACTTCTCGGTTGGCAAATTTCCCGACTTTGTCCATATATAAGGTGCACCGGATTATAAGGTACATCAGATTATAAGGCACACTTCGGGGTTTCCATCAAAATTTTAGTCAAAAGGGTGCACCTTATAGCTGTGAAATTACTGTACTTGCATTGCATGAGCTGTGGCTCCACAGGCTCTCAGTCCAGTCATTGGGTAGAGTGAGTAGCCAGTGCTAGCTGGTGCACTGCATTTCATATTTGAGATCACTTTGACACAGTTCTTGTGTGTCAACTACACAACCCACTTCAGAATAATTATGACAGTCATTTGTGTCTGAGGCACATAATGTGTCAAACAGAGATTACCAGTATTTTTTCTCTTTCCATCTCTTCATATTTGTGTTTCTTAATAAACCAAGGTAACCCTTGGTTCCCTGTTAAAGGGAACCTCTGACAGTTGCTTGAAAACGAATACCACAGTAACTTGCAGAAAATATTCCTTTCTTTCTGTAAGCTATTATTTCTGTTTGTTTAGATGTCCCACATGCCCATTGTTATTTGCAAGGCTGTACTGAAAACCTTGTATTTTTCTCACTAATTCTCTGCTCCTGGGGACTCAAAGCTGGGAAAAAGAAATGCTTGTACTCCTGCCACTGGCAGAGCTTTTTCCCTCTCCACATGGAGGAAGTGGAGGGCTGGAGCTGCTGGTTCCCTTGTGAAGAGTTCATGGCTGTGCTGCAGGGTTCCTCCTGCAGGGTCTGGTGCAGATCAGTCTGAAATGAGTGGGGTGATTGCAGTGGCAGCAGTTCCCTGGTGGGGCTGGCAGCTGGCTCCTGGTAAAGCTCCTGGTCACATTGCTCTGGGCAATATGACCTTGGAGTACACGGCACCAAGGGCAAGAAGCAGTAAGTTGCTTAGCAAGGAGGCACGATGTGTCCTAAAGTCATTATGCTATTTTTCATACCACTTTTTTTTTTCCAAAAAAGACATTTCAGCCCAACCAGTTCTCCCTAATCATAATTTTATCATTTACCTGGGACCAACAAATACTTGTTGCTGTTAGTTAATAATTTTTAAGCAATCACTCTGTCAAAAGGGAGTTTATATAACAATGCTGACATGCTGACTTCTTTGAGTTTGGAAATCTCTTGGTAGAGACAAGGGCACATTATGCAGACATCACCAGAGATTCTTGTTATAAAGTGAGGACTGATACTTCAGACTGGAATTTGGCTCTATGGGAAGCAGCCATTCTTTTTCTTTGTGAAGACATACATTGCTGAAGCTGCTCCCTGTCTGGGCTTTCATTTATTGTAGGAGTATAACTGATTTTTATACCTGCTCTCTGCCTCTTTTCCCACAAGCCTGATTGTTACCTTCACCTCCATCTCCGGTGGGCAGACAATCCCTATGTGTCGGGCACAGTGCACACCAAGGACACTGCACCAGGGCTCATCATGGGGGCAGGTATGTGCATGACACGACTTTTTAAGACCTGAAATGTGGCAGGGGTTCTTTGTACATCTAGTCTTTGGATTTGTAAGAAAACCATGCTACAAACATTGCCAAAATAAGGCTTTCCTGAGGAATTATCCTTTATGGAATCTTTTGATCAAACAATTAAATATAAATTGATGGAAGGTCGAGTTGAGTCATCTCAGAGCTGTATCAGCTGTGCTGTTCAGTACCTCCTTCTCCATTAGTGTGCTGTGGAGGTGTGGTGGTGGCTGCAGGACAGGTCCTGCATTCTTTTTCTCTGGAAGTGATGTGTAGGCCCTCCAGCATCATGAATAACCCAGAAAAACTGGGTCAAGCCTTTGTTCTTTAAGCCTGGACACAGATAATTTGTCTTGTAATTTTTATTAATTCCTTTCTGCCTAAAGAGAGATGGATGGAAAGAGGCAAATGTGTTGCGGTGTTGGGAACAATGCTGGGTGTGGCTTCTCCATTATAACTTACATATGGAGTCATGTCACTACGAAGAGGAATTTAATAAAGGAAATTTCACTGCAGTGTTGAGCACTGATCAAGAAAAATATTCACATAACTCAGTTTTGCTTTGTATCTTTGTAATCCATCTATTAATTTTTTTTAATCTTCTGTTTCTTTGTTTCAAAATTGCCTAAATGTTTACTATTCTAAGAGCTTTTAAAAATTGCATTATTTTATTCCATATGGATAGTTATGGATAATGTTCAGGTGAAATGCACATATGTAGTCTTCTCTTTTCATAAAATTGTATCTGTTTTTAATGAATAATGGCTTCTACTTTATCTTACACTACTCTCTGACAAACAGCTTACTAAAATGAAAATTTCCTCAGAATGTCAAGGTGAGAATATTCAGTGTTTAAAGAGAAGGACAGCTGCCAGTAGGTAATCTTCAATTATATTGAAGAAAAAAACCTGTAATGCAAAGGGTGTTTAAAGTATTTTACTGGAGACAACCTACCTGCTGAAATGCTGCTATGTTTTTATTGGCACAAATGAGACCAAGAATTTATGCAGTGCCCTTGCAGATAGATTCCTAATATGTCTTTAGGTCCAACTTTAAGAATTCAAATGTTTAAAAAAATATCTTCCATTTCAAATATCTTATTTTTTCATGAAAGCACTTGAAATGTACACTCCTAATTTTAGCTTCATCGTATCATGCTTAAATGCCTTCCTGTAGCAAATTAAGCATGGAGATTAAAGTAGTCGATTATTCCTATTTCCTTTTTCTTTCTCTTTGCGCTATAATCTGATGTGTTGAACAGCTATTTGTTGGGATATTGGGTTGTTTTCTTTTGTTTGGGATTTGTAGATTTTTTTTAAGTGCACTTCATTCTCTGAGATGTCATTAGGGAGGGCAGATTGTAGAAGAGTATTTTGCCCTTAATTCCTTGCTAGAATGGGGTGATGTATCACTGTGGCATTGTTTTACTCTGTCAGATAGAGAACTTGTCAACAGCTTTCCTCAACGTGATCAGGAGGGAGTGGTTTTGATAACATGCTGATATCATGAAGAACTGAACTTGTATGTTAAATTAGACTTGCTTGTGGAGCAACCAGTAATGTAACGGGTATGGTAGAAGGCCCCCTTGCTCAGTTGCAAGCCACCTTGCTTTTAGCTGCCTAAAAGGCTGGGAGGGGTGGTGTGAAAGTGGGAAAAAATTGCCCTTCTTCTACCTTTTTCTGGTAGAAGAAAAGCTTCTGTAGCTGAAAGGAGAGCAAAGGATCTATTTTGGAGCCTTAAAAATTCTATAGAGCAGCTGCATCCCCTTGCCAAAAGATGACCTGAATTAGCTCTGATTTTGACTTGCATTTACATTATTTGGATGCCCAGGTCATCTGGATTCTGTGCATGTGTTCAGTCTTATCTGACAAACCTGATATTCTTGTAAACTTACACTTCTTATCAGAAATACTTTCCTTTGGCCTGATCCTTGAAAATGATAATCCTATACAAATCAACATAAGTATTAGGTTCTTAGTACATCCAGGAATCAGATTATGTGGGTCACATAATGCACTATTGGAATTTTACTGTTAGATTTAAGGAGAGCACATCTTCTGGAAATGACTGAAGATGATAAAGATCCATGAATGTCAGTTGATCAGAGCATGTCTAGGAATCATCAGTGCTGTAAAAAGCAAAATTATTCTCAGGATGAAATAGGTAAATAATTGCCAACAGAGAGAGGGAAATATTAATACTCTGGCAAAATATTGTGCAGTGGCATTACTAATATGACTGTGTACAATTCTGATAATCAATTTTCAGGACCAGTGAGCAGGTGCTAAGAAGGCCTCTTTGGCAGTTGAGGGAAATAGAGAATATTTACAAGAAAACCCCCATTAGCTGAAAAACTAAAGGACTATATAAAATATGGTTTTTTTTCCTGGAAGTGTAACCATGGGGTAGAAACAAGTGATGCAAACAAGTGCATAAGAACTAGAAATATGATTTCTAAGCATAAGAACCCTATTGATCAAAAAGAAAAAAAAAAAGAAAAAAAATCCATTTAAAAAGAGGATTTTGGCTTCTTTCTAGGAAGCTTATACAACACAGCTGCTTGTGGTAATGGAAAAGCTATTCTGTGACTTAAGTACAATTTTAATATGGAAATTCTGGAAAGATCAGAGATCAGAGACTACTGAATATTTTTTTAATTTTAAAAAGGAATAATTAAATGGTGAGCTGCATTAACACCTAGAAAATTGGGAAAATTTAGCATCTTTAATAAGATGTTAAAATTGCATCCTTTTAAACTAATGTTTACAAATAAAAAAATCCCAGTCTGTTAAACTTTCATAAATAGTTCTCAGGAATGCATATTTTTAACTTATGTCTATATATAAATTGTTCAGACAGAATATTAAATTTTGTAGCTGCATATGAAAGTGGTATTTTAAATAACTGCTTTGCTCTCTTCAAGAAATGCAATAGGAATTTGCATTTACATTTGATTTTTTGTGCATTTTAATCTTGGCAACAACTTCTATTTCTCACAGCATCAGCTATGAAATGTGTGTCAATTGATGTGTAAATTTTTACTATAAACTTGCTAAGGACTTTTCTGTGAAAAACGTTTAGAGAAGTGTAGCTTTTTCAGGTGCTAGTTTACAATAATTGCCTCCTTAGCTTCCAATCCAGATGGCAAATCAAGCAAGCAGTAAATTCTGCACATTCACACAAATTGAGGAAGTGTTGGAAAAGTTGTGTTTACTTTTTGTCATATCAGGGCCAAATATAATTGCATACATTGTGATGAATGTCTATCATTTTTCACAGAAGTAGCATACTAGGATGCCTCTATGAAAAAAAGGATAAGGGAACAGGGAGATGATTGAGCATTCCCCAGTACATTATGGAGCAAACCTCCTGAAAGTCCTTTAAATTTTTGTTATTGTCCTCAATTCTGATTCCCCACTCCCTCATCTGTGGACATCTTCAGATTGCCAGGCAAAACAGCGTGTCTGGGAGATTTAAATCCAAATTGGTTGTCTGTTTGTTTCATACTGGGACTACAAGACTGCAAACCATAAAATTTCAACTTACTGTGCATGGCCCAAAGACATGTTACAGCTGTATTAATTACCAGTAATCCAGGCAAGGCACATCTCTCTTTTTGGAGTAGGTGTTTGCCTGTATGCTAAATTTAAGTGACTGGAAAAGATTTTCCATATTAGAAGGATTATCTAAGCATTGCATAAGAGGATTATTTCTTTTTGCTGTAAACATGTCCAAAGTCACATATAAAAATATGTGTAAACACAGCGATAACTAGCACTTAAAATGTGTAAATTGATTGTAAATTTTAAATGAAGTAATCTTCCACATGCCCAAATGCCCAGCTCTCTTGACAGCTGTATTGAGAGCTCTGTATTGTTTCTCTCAGCTATACCACCTTTCCAGAGAACTTTGCTGGCCACCAGACAGCACTGGAAAACATTGCTTTCTTTCAATTCCCTGTGATACCAGCTGCTAAACTGTCATGTGCAGAGTTACAGAAAGCTTGGAGGACTGTGTTGAGCAGTAGTTAATGCCTCTGTATTCTAGTTTTTGGTATTGCCACTCCTGCAAGGATGGAACATGGGATTTTATGCATTTACTTAAAATCAGCCTTTACTCAGGACAAGTGAAGAAGCAGAAGAATTTATGTATTCCAAAACACAGTTTGAAAAGTTACTGTTCTTAATCAAAAACTCAAAAATGCAGGCCAAAATGTTTCTTTTTGCTTCATGAATAGAAGCAGTGTCAGAACATAGGAGAAGAGTAAAACTGACTCAGGCTGAGTCCATCCAGCGCAGTATCCTGGCTGTATTGGTGGCAAAAGCCTTTGGGAGAGTGTTTAAGGATGATTGAGGTGTAAATCATCCCGCAGGCACTGAAGAAGACACACGAGTCATTTGGTTACAAAGAATGCAAAATATCTTAATAAAACCTTGAGAAATTTCTGTATTGCCAACAAAACTTCATGAAACTGGATGGCAAACACTCTGTGTCGTGTGTCAGAGGAGCTTTCAGGGCACTCAGATCACAAGTCATGTTAGAATGGTACCATTTATAGCTGTGGCTAATATAGCCTTGGCATGGTTTAAGTCCAGCTAGCAGCACAGCATCACACAGCTCCTTGCTCACTTCCCCTCCAGAAGGATGGGGGGAAGAAATTAAGAGGGTAAAAGTGAGAAAATTAATAGATTGAGGTAAGAACAGCTTAATAATTGAAAAATAAATAAAATAATAATAGTAATAGTAATAATAATAATAGTAATAACAATAGTAATTAATTGTAATGAAAAGAAAAAGGACAGAGAGAAATTAAACCCAAGGAAGAGAAGTGATGTAAATGAAAACAGTTGCTCACCTCCAATCACCTGGTGCCCCGTCTGGTCCTGAGCAATGCCCCTGCACCAATCATCTCTCCCCCAGTTTATTGCTGAACATGATGACGTCTTTGCAGTTGTTTGTTTGCAGTGTTATTAATGTCAGGGTGTTTTGCATTTCATTTGATGCAAATTGGAGCTGTTGTAAAGGGGTTTATGGGGTGCCATTACACACACTGTGTTAAGTTAGCTGGCTTATCAAGTGACTCAAATCTGCAAGGTAACTGGAGCCTAAAATTATGCACCTTGTTTTAAATCGCAGGAAGGGCAAAATGCTCCAAATCTTTGAAGGTTTTTTTTAATTAGCACATTAAAAAATAAAACAATGTAACTCTGTGTATCACAGATGTTAAATAGAAAAGTTTACTAATAAAAGTGGGGGGAGTTCACTTAGATCTTTGAAGGATTTGGTTTTGTTCTAGTTCTACTTTGTCAGGCTAACAGCTTTCAGAGAGGCTTTTTTGTGGCTTATAAAACTTGTGCATCACCATGTGTTCCTGTGGAAATTTCCTTCTGTCTGTCATGTCTCAGATTTGGCTGCATGGGTACTTCCCACTGCATTTTGGAGGAGCCTGCCTGTCTCTCCTGGTGCTGCAGCTTTCCTTCTTTTAACCAAACCTACTTTTCCTTTCTGAATCCACTGATGCTCTTTATCAGCAAGCCATGATCTGTGGTACCCACAGAGCAAACTCCAACTGCACTGAAAATTTTTATCTTTCCTTACAGAAAGGTGTTATATTTATTTTTTCTGTTTGAAGAATTAATTTTGCAAAGTTTGCAAAATTATGTCGTGTAACTGTGTGTCCCAAAAAAAACCTGGAAATAATGAAAATTACAGCCTTCATTAATGGCACAATTAAACATTGTGTCAGTAATCAGCAGGTCCTGCATGCATCACTTCTGGGCTTCCACCCTTGGCCCATGCAGGGACTGTTTTCAAAGGTCAAACATCACTGAAGTCCTTTTTCCCAAAGCAGTGTCCCAGATTCTGTTCCCGTTGGCATCAGTTGAGTTTTAGGCAGAATGAAAAGCCTGTGGAATTATAACTGAGCCCACCAACTCCTTTTGTTCTTTTACCAAGAAAAGACAGTAAAGGTAAAATCAGAACTAGGAGACATGTCTGTCTTTTGAGAGAGATGCAATTACAACGCTGTTGCTAGTATCATTACTAAATCAGCTGGGTAGAAAAGGCTTTTTAATGAAGCACAAGTAAATGCTGTTTAGTTTACAGACTAATTTTCCATTACCAAGGCAATTTACTACTGAATTCTTTAAAGTGCAGATCCCTAGCAATGCTCAAAATAAAGACCTACTCATGCAAGTAGAATTCAGTAAGTGGTGAAAATAGGTAAACAGCATTTATTCAGGAGCAAAACTAATGCTGTATTCATTAAAGTTCTCTGTGTAAAAAAGACTCTATTGCTGGAGACTGACAGTGGTATGTTAGATTCTGGGAAGCAAATAAATCTTTCTGTTTTCAGCTGTCCTACAGAAAATATTCTGTGATTACCTGCAGAAGCACAAGAACATACCCATTCATAGGTGATATAGCAATGAAAAGTATAACAGAGGAAAGTAAGAATAGCAAAAGAAATGTATTTTGTATATGCCGTTAACCAAATCTTCCTTCCCTTCCTTCAGCCCTGAAAAGGTGATTTCTCATTCATGTCTTCTTCAGATTAATCATAAAGCTGTATTTGGGGAGAAAATATAACCAAATTAATGTGTGAAACTTTCCTTTTAGAACTATTTCATTTGGTTATATTCATGGGAGGTGTAGGTTAGATATCAGGAAAAGGTTTTTCACCCAGAGGGTGGTTGGGCACTGGAACAAGCTTTCCAGGGAAAGGGTCACAGCATCAAGCTTGCCTGAGTTCAAGAAGCATTTAGACTATGCTCTCAGGCACATGGTGTGACTCTTGGGGTATCCTGTGCAGGGTCAGGAACTGGATTCACTCATCTTGATGGGTCCCTTCCAACTCAACATATTCAATGATTCTATGACCAACTAAATCTTGCTGAATTATCTGATAAGTGAGAGAGCGTGCAGTGTGTTGTAAAGACGAAAATCCAAGAAAATCCCAAGAATGGGAAGTGGCATCTTCTGAAGCGTTGGATGCAATTTAAAGGAATTAACTGACTCCTATAAATTCCCTGATTCAATACAAATATTCCAATCCTGTCCAGGATGTATTTAGGGTTAAATGATGTAGAGTATGGTCTAAATGGACTGCATTTTGGGCAGTGGGTGCTGTCATTCCCCTTGGGAACCTTTCAGCTTAAACCTCTCTGCATAAACATACCTGGTTTAGTGATTGAAAACCAGCTATTTATATAATGCACAAGTGAAATTTCATGGTGCTATTCTAATCTCAAGTGTTTTCTTTCACTGTCTCTTCTGCTTAAGAGGATCTGATAATTTTCCTCTTATTTCTACTGTGAAAACATGCAAACCATATATTTAAGTCAAAATCCCCAGGAGGATATCATTTAGAAGGAATATTGTGCAACGAATGATTCTCTCCTAGAACACTAAGCTACCTAGTGCTTAATAATTTGATATTTGAAATACTGCATGTTAAAAGATGGAGATCTCTGTATTTGGGACCGCAGCTGCTATCATCTTCCCCAAGTTTAACACTTTGTTAACTTTGCAGGAACATGAATTCTCCTCAGTGCTATTTGTCAAACTATTCAGTAACTTTCTGGTTAATACTTAGGTAAATCAAACAATTCTGCTTTCAATTCTTTTGTGTTTAATCTTTTTCAAAAGTCATGTCCCCTCTTTTCATGTTGCATATTTCACAAGATTCTAGTTTAGCTAGAGCTTCATCAAGTCTTAAAGATTAAATATTTCATTTTAACACTTTGGTTCAATATGAATAACTTCACAAAGTATGATTAAGGTTAAGGTTAAAGCTTCTGAGTTTATGAATGTTTCATACTTACATCTTAAATACATGTTGTTTCATAATAATTTTTTGTCATGCAGCAACAGAACTAAAATGTTGGTCTGAATTCTGCATTTTGGCATTAGGATCAAGTCCCATTGCTTCCACCTATGGACAACCTAGCAATGGAAAGGAAGACTTTGAAATTGTGCATATGTGTTTTTTAAGGATTTTGGTGGTTCTACCAGAAATTAAGCAAGCCTTTCAAATATGTTTAGTTCTTGCTCTGGCCTGGAAACTCCTTACTCAGACTGGTATCAGGACTAGATCCAATCTCTCTTGCTCATGTGGATGCAACCCTTGTTTTCTCCTCTTTTGTGACAGGTAACCTGGGGTCCCAGCTGGTTGAGTATAAAGAAGAGATGTACATAACATCTGACTGTGGGAACACATGGCGTCAGGTAGGATGCATAAGTCATCAAAGGAACCTGGAAATAATTTTATTGTACTAAATGTGATGAATTATATAATGCTTAACTAATCTTTAGATACTCTTTTGAAGGAGATGTTATTATTATCTCCAGTTTGCTTGGAAACTGACAGATTAAGAGGTGATTTTCTAAGGCTCAAATTGATCAGACTGTCAGGTTCTGCTGAAGTTCAAATATTTTGGTCTCTCTAAAGATCTTATAAGTATCTTATGCAAAAAAACATAGTGTCTGTTTAGGTTTTTTAATAATTTAGGTAATCTGCTAATGATGAAGTACATTTGGACTAGATCTTGCAATACAAACATTCCAAGCTAAAAGACATGGCTTAGGTGCAAGGGCAAAAGTTCTTCTGCTTCATCATCTGAAAGCTGTTACTTAAGCATAAAATTTCTCTTTATTGAAACCGAGACAGTGAAAAGAGATTTGCAAAAAATAATATTTTTTTAAGTCTTTTGGTGTGATTTAATAAATACAGGGACTACAAATACCAAAGTATTAAAAAGAGAACAGTGATATCATGCTATTTGAATTCTGGATGGCTTTTTCTTTCACTGACTAGTGTCAATTAAAGCATTTCACCTTTCTCATGTATTGTTTCCTAAACAGCTCTGTCTCAGTGTGTTGGATTTCCCATGGCTTGATTCCAGGTGCCCACCAGTCTCTCTGTCATTGCTCTCCTCAGCTGGATGGAGGAGGGAGAATGTAACAAAAAGCTTCTGGGTTGAGATAAGGACAGGGAGAAATTGGTTACCAATTACAGGCAAAACAGACCCAACTTGGGGGATATTTATCTGATTGCCAGACAGAGTAGGAGAGTGAGAAATAAACCCAAATTGTACAACACCACCCCCTACCTCTCCCTTCATCATGGGCTCAACTTTAATCACTAGTTCTCTACCTCCTCACCCTGACCCCAAAAGGGGGTGTGGGATGGGGGCTGTGGTCAGTTCAACACACGTATCTCTGCTGCTGTTTCCTCCTTGCACTCTTGCCCTGCTCCAGTGTGGGGTCCCTCCCACAGGAGACAGCTTTCAATGAACTTCTCCAACATGAGTCCTTTCCATGGGCTGTAGTTCCCCATGAGTTCTCCAGAGTGGGTGCTTGCCATGGGCTGCAGCCTGTCAGGAGCAGGCTACTCCAGCATGGGACCCCTACCAGCAAACCTGCTACAGCATCAGCTTCCTGTGGACCCACAGCCTCCTTCAGGCATCCACCTGCTCCACTGTGGGCTCCTCCATGGGCATCTCTGCTCCATGCTGGATCTCCATGGGCTGCAGGGGCATCTCTGCTCCATCCTGGACCTCCATGGGCTGCAGGGGCACAGCTGCCTCTCCATGGGCTGCCCTGGGGGCTGCAGGGGAATCTCTGCTCTGGCACTTGGAGCACCTCCTGCTCCTCCTTCTGCACTGACCTTGATGTCTGCAGGGCTGCTCCTCTCCCGTATTCTCAGCTCTTCATTCCTGCTGTAGTTGTTGTTGTGCATTTCTTAAATACATAATCCAAAGGTGCTACTGCTGTTGCTGGCTGACTCCACCTTGACCAGTGGTGTGCTCATCTTGAAGCTGGCTGGTGTTGGCTGTAGGATGTGGGAAAGCTTCTCTAGAAGTGTCTCAAAGAAGCCACCCCAATAGAATAACCTGCTATCAAAACCTTGCTGAGCAAACCCAATATACTCAGCATAGGGATATTTTGTTTCTCTATATATGTATAAAGCAACAATACACAGTATCGTATAGATTATGGTATATATCCTGGATTAAAAAAAAGCACCCTCAAAGGACCAAAGTGTTTTCTAAAAATAATTACATTTCAGTTAAAATAGTGTTGTAGTATTCAGCTGAAATAAAATTTTATTATTTTCTTAGAACCATTAAATGTTAAAATGTTCTCAGTAGTGTTACTGAGCTTGGAGAATTTGAGGTTAAAAGAGAAAAATGCAGACAGTTTCTTATATTTCTATGATAGCGTGCCATTAGTACTCCACCAAATACTTTAAAATTAAATGGGTTATTTTTCTAATAATGTCCTTTGATGTTTTAAAGATGAAATTTTGTACCAAATTCCATCTTGAAATCTAGCATACAATAAATAGGTGTTTAAGTGCAAAAGCCTTACAGGATTTACATTGGGTACTGTGTTGTTTAATGCTTCTTGGAGGACTCTCATAATTTCTTGTCAGCATTTGCCAAAGTTTTACAGTTTTTCTGGGGTGAAAAATAAGAAGAAAAGAAGAATGAGATCAAATTCATGTTTTCACTGCTTTTTATTTGTAGAGACACAAGGTAATGATATGTGTTGTAATTTGACCCTAAGGTGCCTAATTATGCTGTAAAATCAACCACAAGCTGAACCCCTCACTGTGACAGTCAAAATGGCAAACAAGATTGCTAGCTTTGTTTTAATTAAAAATTCTATGAAGCCCTTGAAAGAGCTTACTCAATTCTAATATTTGTGATCAGAATGAAACTGTAGATTATTTTATGTATTCTATGGCCTCACTGTTCACAATGAAAAAATTCTTCCAGAGGACAGCAGCACATTCCTTATCTCTGCTGGAGTTCTTACAACAAAACAGAAGGCTTCAGTCAGGTGATACAGGAATGTAGATAATTCAGTAAATTGCAGGTCTTGTGAGCTGGTGAAATCCTGTGCTTTGGCACAACACTTTAAGTCTCTGCCTTGGAGATCTTGTGGTTGTCATTAATGAGGGCCTGGCACCTTTCTCACAAGCTCACATGATGTTGCTGAGCTGTTTGCACAGGGGAAGAGGAGCAGTCTGTGCTATAGAGACAGAGAGTAAGAAAAGCAAACATAAGAGACTTAGGGGAAAATGTAGTGCAAGGAATTAATTAAACCTTTCTTGAAATAATAGCGGTATTGGTTCATAGGACTATGGATTATAGGACTGTGGGGAAGGTCAAAGATCCTGGAATTCAAGAGTGCTCTGAGACAGCATCAAACCTTCCATGGTTTGCATTGGATGTGGTCATATAAGGGTTCAGGAAAGATTTACCTATAAACACAGCCAGAGTTCGTAGATAGAAATGAATGCCTAAGTAAGAGATTTTGAAATTAAGTAAATAAATTTTGGTGATTAAAGGAAATGCTTGGGAAAAAAAAATCAGAAGGTTGGTGAGGGGGACTGTAAACACAGTCAAGTGATGTGCAGCTCAGATGTTAAAACCCACATATATCATGCTATTAATTTTTTGGCCTTCTATGTTGGACAAGTCGAGCATCTGTGTTTAGATAACATAGGCCTGTGATAGAGGCACAGTGTCAAACATGCTTGAGCTCCCTGCCCTGCTGCTGCAGACCAAAGCAAAGTGGTAAATGATGCCTGTGCAAACCCCTGCAACACAGTAGGCTGGATGATGCTCTGGCATGGACTGAGCTCTTCAGTGTCTGCATCCCCACTTGCATGGCTCTGCCCAGGTGCTGCTTCAGGACTCCCCCACTTGGCCAGGGAATGAGAATAAATTTATTATGGCATTTTATCTGTGGATTTGTGGTTGTTCCTGTGTCCTGCCTGTGCCAGTTCACACAAAAAGCAAAACTAAGAATTGTTATTATAAATAGCCACAATGCCACTTGCGCTGGTTCCAGTTGTTCTTCTGCCTTTCTGCTGTATGGCTGAGCTACTTGTTGGTATATCCTGAAACCATCTCTCTTTGAGGAAAACTGAAAATTGTGTCTATGTACTGTACAATGCTGCTCTGTAAATAGCAGTGCTTTGGGGGCTGATTGGCAAGTAACTAAAACATCCATGCTGTGAACTGGACTGTAGAAGAAAGGAATCTCACCTTGACATTATCATGGAATATGTGGCCCTAGAATCATAGAGTCATAAAGTTAGAAAAGACACTTAAGATCACTAAGTCTAACCATTAACTTGAGTGCCAGGTGAACCATGAAGATGTAGCTTAAGGTGAACTCATGTTTATTTGAAAGATTTCTCAGCCTATTATACCAGGAAAGCAATACAATAAAATATATTAATGAACATTAAATATTAGGATACTCTTAAGTGCTAATGATTATCCTATGTATATGTTTTTTTATGTCGTTTTAATTCTGATTTCTGTTAACAATTCTGGTTGCCATTGTTATTTCAACAGCATCTGTTACAACACTGTACTTGAAATACAGCATAGTATTTGTACAGCAAAGAGTAAGAGGAGGATCTGTCTTTCAAAAAAAAGGTATAAATAAAAGGAAAAACTCAGCAACAATAAACCTTTCACATTTGATCTGCTACCAGAGTAGCTCTTGCAGCAACAAAATGTTCACTTAAGCTAATGAGGTTACACAGAAAGCCTTTTGGATGTCTTGGAGCTAAATCTAGATCTCTGGAGCTTTAGTCTGGTGGGGTTTTCTTGTTGGAATATTATTTATCTGTGTCAAATCCTTGTGTATCAAAGCAACTTGGAAAACCTTCAGTTAAGTGACAATACATGTTTTCCTGCAGGCATCTTAGGAGATAGATGGGTAACACGTCTAACAAAAAAGGATGCAATTCCAGCCTTGCAACCCTAAAAAGGTCCAATTGGCTCATTCTGTGTAGAAAAACTTCTGTTTTCAGATTTGAATTTAGTAATGGATATCACTGGATGAAAAAAAAAATAGTCATATCAGGATTTTTTGTTTATTTTTTCAACTTCTGTATTGCAAAGTAAAATCGTATGGCATGTAGTTCTCTAGGACCACTTAAATAAACTCTCAGTGATTTCATGGAGCTGTGTCAATTTTTTCCAACAGATATTCTGACCTGAAATAGCTGCTGAAGTTGTTAGGAGAGACACAGGAACAAAAGCATTTAGAGCAGAAGGAAGAGGATAGAATAGAAGCTGACATTGTGATTATAAAGCACAAAATGTGCACAAAAAATTACAGAAATAGGTTATAAAAAGCTTGTTCTGTAGTGGCTGGCTACTAGTAAGGCTCAGAATAGATTTATTGCCTGTTTTAGTTAGTGGAGAGATGTATATCAGAATTCATGGCCTGCTGTGAACTCATCTTCCTAGTCTGAACTTCTTCTCTCACACTGCGGCCACCTTTGCCTCGATCCTTTGCAAACTGTTTGTCTTAGCTTTGTTTCCAGAAAGTAGAGATAAATATTTACTTTTGTGATAAACAGGCATGAAGCTTTCCATTCTTTTCAATGTATTGTAGATGAAGAATTGTTTTCATAAAGCTTTCATACATTTTGTTTATAAAAAGTTTGAAGTGTGTGCAAGAGGAGCATAAAATAACAACAGCATTAATATGCCTGTAATGTGTCCTCTGTGCTTTATAGTGTGCTAAAGCAGATTTATTAAAATGGCACATGAACACCTACCATGGTGCTTTTCTGGGAAAGGCTGATTTGCATTAAGTGGGGCAGGTATCGGCTTCCTTTATCTTTGGTGGTGAAGCTATGGGAGACTCGGTGTCCCAGCACACTGTGTTGCGTTTTGGTTGGAGGATAAGTTCAAACAAAGTTTAGAGGAGGATCAAAACTCTGCTTGCTTATCTGACTCCAGCTGATCTCATCCTTTTGAAGTGCATCTAAAATTAATGTCTGTCTTTTACTGAATTCTCTTCTAAAATAATCTACAGCTGGGTGAATGAGTAGATCGGACTATAAATGCCTTGTTTCAGGGTTTTGCCTGTAAATTGGCAACATTGAAAAACTGATCAGACACTTGAAGCCCTAGGATTCATATAAAAAAATGTTCTTACCATATGAGTGGAAGACTGAGTTCTCAACCCAAATTAAATGCTTCCTATTTTTGAAGTAATTGTGAGTGTGCTGTAAGATACTTTCACCCCAGCTCTGATTCAGTTCAGTTTCAGCTGAGAAATCCTGTAAATGTAGCATTTAGTTTTGAAAAAAAAAAAATTCTTATTGTCAGTATCTTTTCATTTGCAATTTGAAGTAAAACTGACCTTTATAGTTTTCACCTTTGCTCTGTAAAGCATACAGGAGACTGTCTATAAATGCTAAGTGCGTATAATTCTCACGTATCACTTGGTCTTCGGTTCGATGAACTTTCACAGGTTAATACCATAAGTAAATCCTGTCTTAAAACAGATTTGAGATGTAAAACAGGAAAGATGTCTACCTGTGCTTTTATTTTAGCAGTGCTGATTACCTCTAGAAAAGTAATTAAAATAATTTATGAAATTTTTAATCCTTTATACCATTAAGTCAATATTATGTGCATCTTGGTTCCACACTCACAGTGGCCTCCATGGGACATGACATAATATTTGAACTTAAACTCACTGACACTGAAAATGTGGGAAACATGCTTGCACCAACTACTTCACATTCTGTAGGTTCTGGGGAATATGTGAGAAAGTCAGAGACAGCAGTATTTTCATTTTTTTTTTCTTAGAATTAGACTACAAAGCATTTTATTCTCCAGGATACACAGAATATGGCAAACACCAAAGTAAGGTGATGGGTCACTTGGTGATATATAACAGGAAGGAATGCAGAATGCATACTATGAGAAATATAAGCTAGGGCTAAAATCACTTCAGGCAGTTTAATCTGACTGTGATTTGAACCTGAACATTTTCTGATTCACCTGCTTAACTTTCTTTTCTTTTAGAGCTGGGAAAAATATAAGAGTTAACCTGACTTTTATGTCCTTTTCAGTTTGAAGTGTGGACATTATAAAACATAAGTCTCTTAATTCTTGTTTGGTTGTTCATTTTATTTCAGCTGTTTTGTACATTTGCTTAGCTGGCCTTTCTTTCTTTCTTTGTCTCCTTATAGGTCTTTGAAGAAGAGCACCACATCTTGTACTTGGACCATGGTGGAGTTATTGTGGCTATCAAAGACACCTCTATCCCTCTGAAAATACTCAAGTAATTCTACAGTCAATTAGAGTAGAACAGTTGTGTATTCAAGATCTCAGGCAAAGTTCAGAGTTTAAGATAAGCATTTCAATCTGATCATGTATGAAACATAGGTGGAGTCAGCTTAATTTAACATTCATTGTGTCAACAAAATACAGTTGGATTACTTCATGGTGCTGAAGGTGCCATGGCATCATGCATTAATCATAATAAAATTATCTTGCATCAGTGTAGGCATTTTTTTGCTTAAAAGACTGTTCTGGAACTCTACAGTAGGAGCCATGTTCAGCATAATTGTTTATGTGCTACTGGCTGGCACCAGCAGTACGTGCCAATGATGCTCAGCCTGTGCTGCAAATGTGGCTTAGATGTGCAGTCAGGAGAGTTCATTGATACTGTAAAGTCTCTTTCCTCTCCAAGGGCCATAGGGAAATTGGAGAATCGCCCTGAGTTTCTCTGGCAAGAGCAATTTAATGTAGAGTTTGGGAGCCAACAGGCAAAGGAACTTTTTGTGCTCATGTGCTGTGTAATTTGGTGTGCCAGAATAACAGCTCATCTGAGATATTAATGCACAAATTAACTGCAGTGTGCATGGATCCTCTCATATGGTGACAATGCAGCAAATGGCCTTCTCAGCTGGTTTGGCAGAAAAGGTTTTTTGCAAATCATTTTGTTCTAAAATACAAGTTTTAGACTGCATGATAGTGCAGCAAAACACGGTAAACTTGTGTAATGGCACACAGAACTATTATCTTCAGCATAAAAAAATGTAAGAAATCTTTATCACTTGCAAATTGGCTCATTTTTGTAGAATTGTGTTACATATATATGAATTATGTTATATATACTTGAATAGGAACTAGGCTCTGTACCTGGTTATCTGGACTGAAAGCTATCATCAAGATATTGTCAAAAAAACCTGGAGGAAATCTACAGAAAAAAAAGAGACTTTGACTTACAAGTTTTTGTTGTACATTTGAAATATGTTTTGAACTATGTTTTCTGATTCATCAGTATCTTTTGCAAATGTTTAAGTGGATGGTAGCAGCCATGAGGGGCCATCCTGGAGTTAGTGCAGCTCCCACATTTTAGCACTTGGCCTCTCATGTTTCACTGGCCTCTGCTTAACAGGTCTATAGCTCAGAGACTGTTAAAAAGAATGAAATGTGAATTAGCTTGTTTTTGAATCTTCAAGGTAGTTTGTTGAGAGAGCTCAGTTTTTAATTGGCCTGAAGAATTTTATTGTTGTGGAAAACTTATTACACCTTCTCATAAGGATGTGAAGTACACTTTCTCATAAGGATAAGTTGCAGAGAAGAAGATCACATTAATATCATGCAGTGTCTAGGCATGCTGTATTTGGTGATCGAAAATCCTAAGCCTTAGTAGTGACGTGATTTTTTAAAGTTTGTTCATCTTTCTATACCAGTAGTTGTAAATGAGAACCTTTTCTGCTTTTTTACAGGTTCAGCATAGATGAAGGCCAGACCTGGAGCACACATAATTTTACCAGCACTTCTGTCTTTGTAGATGGACTACTTAGTGAACCTGGAGATGAGACGCTGGTCATGACGTAAGGTTTTGGTTTCACCTCTGTTTTCAGGGCACTCTCTGTTTATGCATTTACATCGATTTTCAGCTGTGCATGCTTGAGATGGTCCTTGAGTCAGTGGCTTTTGCTTCTCACAGTCTCACAGACACACTGATGTCTGAACTTCCCTGGTATGTAATCTGTCTTTGCAATCATCTAACTGCTATATTTCAAATTTTAAAGAAGTGTTATGTTTAAGTGAAATCTTGCAAAGTTACCACTGGGAACAGTGCAATAATAGGACTGCTTTACAAATCTGAAACATACAGGGGAAAAAAGAACTATTTCCTCTTGGGATTTTTTTGGGGGTTTTTTTTGTTTTTTGTTTTTTGTTTTTTGTTTTTTGTTTTTTGTTTTTTTGGTTTTTTTTGTTTTTTGTTTGTTTTTGTTTTTGTTTTGTTGTTGTTTTTTGGGTTTTTTGGTTTTGTTTTGTTTTCTACAGATTTTTAGTCAGACATCAAAAATGTTAAACATCTATTGTCTTCACAGTAAAGATAACTATAGAGTTGTCTTAGTAAATAGCTCTGCAGTACTTGGTGTAACTAAGCACTATGTTATCAAATGCTTGCTTTTATTCTGTATAGTGACAGAGGCAGATGCTGTGAATAGAGTTAAAAATAACCAAATTCTGCAACTCAGATTTTTTTATCCTGTTAATCTGTCTTTTTCCAAAGGATCAGGGACATCTGCATCTGAGCTGCACATTTTGTTTCATCTCTAGGATAAATGCTAGTATTTTAGATTTGTCTAAAAAGACAGAGTAAAAAGCACCTGTCCAGTCAGGAAAAAAGGCATGTGCTGCCTGCAGCTAGAAAGGGGAATGCACTCAGAGCAAAGAATACAGATTGCTGGTGTGCTCTTACTGCAACAGTTTGTGTGATTCTTTATGTTGGAGCTCAGTGTGCTTGTGACAAGCTTTTTCTCCCAGGAGCTGCAAATAGAGCTGCCTCTATTTGCATTTTCCCCAGGGGAAAATAAATTTATAGCCCAGTATATAAAGGACTCTCAGCAAAACAGAAATCCTACCCAGTGCTCCAAAGCATTGTGCCAAGTTCATAGTTCTGCACTGTGCAGAGGGGGATTTGGTCTGTTGGTTATTTCTTTCTTTCTCCTCTGCCCCATTTATCCTCCATTATACATCTATGACCTGATAACAATATCATCCCATCATCTCCTCCTTCTTTCAAATATAGGTTTATTTATAATATATTCCACATGGAGACACTTATGCCTCTGAATGAAGGCTTTCCACTGATTTCAGTAAAAGTAGACAGATCAAAAGCTTATCCCAAACTGTGCTTACTGGCAGATAAAATGATGTGTAGTGACTGTATGCTCTGGGCTTGGGCTTTTTTTCTTATCAAGTATCATTTAAAACAGTGATTGTGTGAAGATGTGCTTAAATATCTGGCTGAATGGGCTAAAGAGCTCTTGTAGTATGCTATGCCTTTCTAAAACCATCTATTTAAAATACAGAGAGCTGCAGCTAGATTTGGTACATGAACCCAAATTGACAACAAAAGCATTATGTGACTTGTATATTTCTAAAGGCACAGAAAGAGTCTGACTCCAGTGTGTAATGCCAGGCTTGGAGGATCTTACTTTTCAGCTGGTTTTACTGAGCATGGAGTGCATCAAACATTTAATAGCACACACTGGCCCTGAAAACAGGTGCAAATTTCCTAGCAGATTCTAGACAATGGGAAGAATAAACCTGCACTGTGTGGTTCATTGTTGCCTTTGTATCTTCCTTGTCTTTCCCACTGCTTTTTGCTGGGCTTTACCTTCAGGGTGATGCTGTCAGCCCAGTGGTGCCCTGTCTGACTTTATGTCAAGACCTTTTGTCGTTCTGTCTAGTTTAGTTCATTTTTCATGAAAACTTATTCTTGTATTAAGTTATTGTGCTTGACTTAATCTACAGCAATTTGTTGCTTTTGAGAAATATACAGTCCCTGGAAAAAAAATCCAGAAATCAACTCTGCCATCTTTTCATTTTGTTAGGTGGAATTTTCTTCCAAGTAGAACATAGTATGATGAACTTGTAAATGGTAATGGAGATAAATTAGTAGTGTCTTTCACCCTGAGGAATCCCCAAATCCATTGCCAAGGACCTAGTCTGACATTTTTTACTAGTATGGAAATTTGATTTTCTTCCTTTGGAATGGAATGCGCTTGAACAAAGACTTAGAATAAAGAGTGCAATGTCTAAATTAGGAGAGATAACATAAATCTGAACTGGGAAGGTATAACTGAAAAAATGTGCAGCAAAATTAAGGAACAGGAAGTATTTCATTTAAAGCTTCTAGAATAAACTCACAAAAGAGTCAAAGAATATTTTATGTGTACTGAAAGTGACTGTTCTGGTAAAATTCTGGTTCTACTGAAGTCAGTCTGTGTGTAAGAGACTTCTCATTCTCCAGCATGGTGTCTGAGATATTGACCAGACTTGTAAGTGGCTTGCATTTGAATTCTAGTTCTGTCCTAATTTATCCAAAATCACAGAATCATAAAATCACAGAATGGTTTGGGTTGGAAGGGACCTTCAAGATCGTTCAGTTCTACTCCTCCTCTCATGGGCAGGGACACCTAGTAGAACAAGTTGCTCAAAGCCCCATCCAGCCTTGAACACTTTCAGGGATGGAGTATCCACAGCTTCTCTGGACATGGTCCAACACATCCTTCTTCTGTTGGGGCAGAATCCCCTCCCTTGCCCTGCTGCCCACAGTGGTTTGGATGCAGCTCTGGACAAATTTGGCTTTCTGAGTTGTGAGGACACACTGCTGGCTCACGTTGAACTTCTTGTCAACCAACACCCCCCACTCCTTCTCATCAGGGCTGTTTCTAACTCATTCTTTCGCCCAGCCTGTGTTTGTTCTTGGCCTTGTTGAACTTCCTGAAGTTGTCACAGGCCCACCTCTCAAGCCTGTCAAGGTCCCTGTGGATGGCATCCCTTCCCTCCAGTGTGTTGGCTGGCATTGGCAGATTTGCTGAGGGAGCACCAAATCCACTGTCCATGTTCCAGCAGAGGTGTTAAACAGCACGAGGCCCAATAGTGGCCTCTAAGGAATGTCACTCATGACTGTTTTCCATTCCAAAAGGAAGTGGTCTAGTAAGCTTTACTGAAGAAACAGGAAAATGTGAACCTGATTGCCTCAAGTCTTCATTTCAGGGAGTTTTGTGTTTTCTCCAAACCAGAGAGGAAAGCCAAATGTTGACTCGTCAAAAGTTTTCATAAAACTCACTTGTCATCTCTCAGTCAATATTAATCTAAATCATTCATCAAAATCCCCTTCAGTATTCAAGATATATGCATACAAAAGCCATTTTATCCCATTGTTCTCTGCAAAAGACCTAGTTAAGGTTTTTAGGAGTTTTAGTGGAGAAGTATTCAAAAACATCAGGAAACTCATTCTGTTTTCAAAGTGTCTAGATTTCCATTTCCAAAGAGACCTAGTTAGGAGTTTAGGTAATATAAGCAATAAAGTATTCATAAATTTTAGGAAACTTGATCTGTGTAAAAATGAACTTTCGAATGAGGAGCTCAAATCCAGTGTTTATTCCTAAATGAATAAGTAATATTTGCTAAGAAATTTTCTCAACTAGTATATTTTCATCAAAATAATGCATGGATTAGTAGGTTTTATTTTATTCTAAATTCATAACAATGACAGTTACTTCAAAGCAGTGTTATACTGTGCAATATATTACAGTTGAGAAAAATTGCTTGCTAATTGAGTAATGGCCTAACTCATTGTGTTCCTCTTCAGTGGAAATAGTTGATGTAATGAAAGTTTCAAACCTGTTGAAATTACTTCTAAATCACATCTCAGCTTCTGTGAGTGTTTCCCAAACTAGGTTATTTAGATTGCAGTGTAAACCCAGTAGACACAATAACCATGGTACCACAGACCATAGCTCCTTTTAAAAGGCCAACAAGAGGGTTCATAAAAGAATTGCTTTTCTTTATGTCAGGAAGAATCAAAATCTTCCTTGTGGGTAATTTCCAGAGGGTTATTTTTTTGCAATGTCTTATAGAATAACAACTTTGGATGCAGCTGGGAACTTTATGGCATCTCTGAACTGCAGAACTCCTGCATACATGTTTTGCTGTCTTAAATGCCCATTGTTCTGTTCCTTTTGGGTTCCTGGGTGATCATGGAAACAGGGTTGTAGTGTAATATAAACTTACTGAAAACCAGGTGATTATTAACAGGTGTTAGATATTAGGTAGAGCCATCTGGATTTTTTAACTGTTGATTCTGCTAGGAATGTCAGCCTCACCTTTAACAACATCAATAATAGTCACCATTACATTTACTTTGCGGAGCTTATTGTCACACATGGCAGAACACTCTTTTTCCTGTTCTCTTTGAGTACCTATTAGGTGGAGGTACTTCTCTGTGTTTTGAATTCTTTACTGACTTGCTCATACTGAAACACTTATAAAAGGTAGATAAAGCCTCATTATGTAGGAGAACAGCTGATTTCTGAAGGCAAATTCTAGGTTTCCTTTTCAGCTAGTTAGTACCTTGTATGAGAATCATTGCTCAGTTATGAAATGGTTGTTCTGCTCTCTGCATGAGAAAGAACATATCTGAGAGTAGGTAGAAGAAACATGGTGAAAAAAGCCTTGGAAGAGCAAACTGCTTCTTCTAATCCAATCTAATCTAGACATCAGCTAATGCAGATGTACAGATGTCTGTTCAGTAGCAAACCTAATGCTTTGCTGTCATCTCTGTGGACACAGATGTTAGCAGAGCAAATCAAAGCATTGTGCTGTCACCACCAACTTGTGACCTTGGAGTCAAGACCTGGTACTGCCCTGGTCTCCCCCTCTGCTCCAAAGAAGCTTAGTGGGTAAAGTTTGTTTTTGTAATTTCTTTCTGTACAGTTTGAAATTGTAATCAGAAACACAGGAACAGGATGTTTTCAGTGTCACTTTAAAGCCCATATTTAATACATTTTTAGGACAGATCTGTTAATATATTTGAATAAAAGGAACTGAAATGTTAGGAATCCATGTTCAGTAAGAATCTGTTATCACCATGTCCCTATATTTACAGGAGGAGAGGACAGAAAAAGGGTGATGTGACTTTTTCAGAAGAGACTTTCTGTAATTGTGAGCCCTTGTCACAGAGTGAGTGCCTAAAGCTTTGGTCCTGTAACTATGCTTCCATTTTAGTTTCCATTTCAAATAAATAACTATTACAATCTTAGTCAACAACTAAATTTTTAAAGCACTTTATTTACTTTTGATTGGGGCCTTGAACTATATTGTGCTCCCAAAATGAAGGAACAACAATTTAGATGACTGTAGACCATTAGCTCTGCCAGGTGAAGTCTGAATGAAGAATTTCTAATTGTGATGAGACTTGCTTTTTAAATACATGAGAAGGAAAGAGTGTTGGCTAAAGAATTATAAAATTTTGCAAGTATCCCAGATTAATTTGATCTTTAAGAAGAAAATAGGGAGTTGAATGAAGTAAAAGCTATCCTCTACAGTGTCATATGTTTCTCTTTAAACAATTTTGTTCACTGTCCACCTTCTATTTACTTCTGCATAAGACATTAGGCTAGGCACTAAATCTGCAATGTTTTCCAAACAACATATGTGTTAAAAGGTTGTTCTTGGACAGGAATGTATCAAATAGATGGGAAAAAAATGTTGGATGTGATTCACAAATATCATGGAGCCACTGAACTCCTGGATGAAGTGGAAACACACTCATTCTGCTCCCCCTAGCACTTCTCAGAACCTAAGCATTCATTTCCCTTCTTTTTCCCCAAAAGAGCTAAAACCGAGATGTTTTGGCATTAAAGAATGAATGGCAATTATTAGCTTATGGGAGCAGGAAACAATGAAAAAACATATTTGGTTCAATTTCAACTAAATTGTTTCCTCCCTTCATTTTTCACTTTGGCAGTCGAAAAAAAAACCCAACCAAAAACAAACAAAAAAAAAAACAACCCAAAAACCAGCCCAACCAAGAAACCCTACTCTTCTCTTTAGTGCATTAAGTATATGCATGTGTTTGTAGTTTAAGGCATTTAAATCATAAATGTCTCAGCATATTTGCACATGATCTCCTGTATACACAAGGACTTTTTATGTGCAGTTGCTGTATGTAGGCAGGTGTCTACTTTTGCACATGGAAGCATTCATCATTTCTGTAGTTGCAATTTAGGAAGGCCACTGAAATGTGACCTCTGTTATGTTCTTTTGGAGAATTAGAAAAATATGCTGAATTATAATCTTGATGTGTAACAGACTGCAGTTTGAATCTCACATTACTTTTATCCATTTTACCAGAAGGAACCTTCTGACTTATCTAGGTTTTGTTGATTTTACAGTGGCGTAATGGAAGCAAAGGCAACTGTTGGAAGGAAATCTCATTTAATACAGATTCACTTGTCATTTTCTCTTTTGAAAATAGTAGGCTTTAAATATCACTGCAGAACATTGTCATGGCTGTCTCTGCTAACCCATATCCCTCTGGAAAATCTTTCATTAATAATGTTATTCCTGTGAGTTAAGGAGAACACTGTCCATTGGCAGTGGCTACACTAAAGTCCATCCCTCCATGCCACCATCTCATCAGTTTACTCCTCATCTAGGTAATTTCTGCACTGACTGTGGTGTGTCTTGCTGTATGTTCAAAGATACTGTAATGATATGAACTACAACAGGCAGAACAAAAAGAAGATTGTCACATTTATTTGCTTTTTCAGGGATATTGTCAT
>PYHW01010756.1:726596-738318 GCA_013186435.1 Turdus rufiventris
TAGAAGACAACTGAGAAAGATGCTAGTCTTTTAATGTAAAGGGCTTTTGATATCTAGTGAACTGTAAGGTAGATTGAATATTTAATCTGAAATTGCAATTTTGTTATAAAAATTATCAGAGAGGTCTGAGAGTTAAAAAATATTTTGACAATACAATAAGTTCACTGATCATTTCTATATCCTTCTGAAATTATTTACTGCTGAAAAGGAGACCTCATATATGGAACAAGGTATAAATATAATTTTTTGACAAAGCTCCGTGACTGCTTCCATTTAAAAGGAGACAGAAAGAATTGTTAAAATAATTAACTAGCATCTCTGATGTGGTTTCCTTTCCCAGCTTGATAATATACTCACTGTTAGCTACTGAGGTTTTGATCTGTAAAGAATTTTGGGTACATGCTTGGACAGCTTTGCTTATGTACTGTCCAGAGAAATTTAGACAAATTATTGAAGAGAGAGCCCTTGAGACTGCCCTTATCACCTGTATGTGGGGCCCTCAACTGACTCTGGTTCAAATCCTGGGTTTTACTGTCAATAGCTTTTGAAGGTTCTTTCTAAAAAACTAGAGGCTGTGCTCCACCCCCAAGTGACATACGGAGTCAGCAGAGTGTGCCAACAGGGCAGTTCATCACTGTGCAGACACTCTGCTGCAGTGTCCTGTTTTGAACATCACAGCTGATGGCAAACTCGTGTAGAGGAGAGCAAAAGACAGTGCAGCGCTTGGAAGATTAAGGCAGTGAGTCTAGAATGAAAGAGGCTTGTGATTTCAAACAAAACTAACTGTGCGTCACACAATTGTCATGACTAGTCCTCAGTACAGCTGCAAAACTTGCACAGTTTTACTTGCTACATTAAACATCTGAATAAATTCCCCGTGTGACCTCTGTGACCTTGGTGGGAAAATACTGCAGGATCACTCCCACCACTCTGAGGTGTTTGAGTGTTCTCAGGTATTCATGAGTAAAGCAAAACACACAGACAGGAGATGACACAGCCACTACTGCTCGTCTGAACAAGGAGTCTCTATTGAATAGGTCTTGTCTATTGAACAGAATTAACTGGAAAAGATTATCATTGAATATAATTTCTGCCTGATTATGAGCTTTATCAGGAACAGAAATAACCAGCAATCCTCCAGCAAATAGTTTAAATGAGTTAGCTTAAAAACTGCATTAAACTGTCTTATCTATCAAATGATGCAATCAAATTAAAAAATTATGTGCTCATAAATGAACTAGGAACAAATGTACAAAGTTGTTATGGCAACTGAAACACTGAAGTTAAAATTATGGATCCTAAATTCTTGCAAATAAAAGTAAATTAATTTCCAAGGTAATTGGAATTTCTTCCAAAAATTATTTATCCCAGCATCATCTTTTATCGTTTCACCAGAATTGATTTGATGTCTGTCTAATGAAATATAGTTAATCAAGAGGAAGGTTTTAGTAGCTTATGAATTGCTATCATCTTGATATATAACTTCTAATCATCAGTTATGCTTGCTGCACCATTCCAGTTTTTTTCATTCATGTGATTTTATTCATCATATATATTATATATTTTGCACCTGAGCAATTATATTGTGATTGCTGTTATGTATTGCTTTATTGTAGCTCATATTTTTTGTCTAATCCATTGAATTCTACTTAATACATGCCTTTGTTACTTTGAAAAATACTTCTTTTTTATTCTAGTGATCTTTAGCAATACGTTTGAATGTGCTCATGCGAGGTGTCTGCAACACGTGCTACTGCAGCAACAGCATTAATAATCATTAAGACTTTTTTTTTCAAACAGTTTGCTAAAGTGGATGCGTGTAAAATGCTTCATTCTTTGGAAAATTTACCCCAGGAATTGCAAAGCTGTATGTCTGCATTTTTAATGGAGTCTGTGACTGTACTGGGACACTTTCTTAAATCTTTGGGATTTTGTTTAAGCCAGAGAATGTTGGGAACACGGGTGTCATTGCTGTGCTCTGTGAGAACGTGGTCTTCAGTTTGTAGAATTAGAACAGCCATAAAGAAATAAGTTTGGGGGACAATTGTTGGTTTTTCATTGTTTGTTTGTTTGTTGTTTTTTTTCCCCAAGAGGGAAATGTTATTGCAGTCTTTTCTAAAAATCCACAGAAGAGAATGTTTCAGGTCACCCCCTGAATAGTGACTTTTCTGTTTGCACATAGGGTGTATACATAGCTGTTATATTATCCTAGTAGATTTTGCATAGTTTCCAGAGTAATTTCTATAGTTTTTCTACCATTATAGGGTGTGGAACTGGGCAACAGTTATCTAATCTCTATCTATAATCCTGATATTTTCTAATTTCTCACTCTAGTGGGTCAGAATAAGCAGCTTCAACATCTTGAATCATTAGTTCTACAGAATTCTAGAACCATGAAATTGTTGAGGTCGGAAGTGACCTCTGGAGATGATCTGGTCAAACCCCTTTCCTCACACAGACCCACCCAGAGCCAGTCACACAGAGCTGTTCCCAGATGGCTTTTGAATATCTCCAAGGATGGAGCTCACAGCCTCTCTGGGCACCTGTAACAGTGCACTCTCACAGCAAAACTGTTGATTCCTGATGTTCAGAGAAAACTTCCTGTGTTTCATTTGGAGTCTGTTGCCTCTGGTCCTGTCACTGGGCACCACTGAAGACCTGGCTCCAATTCTAGAAAAGAATCTTCTTTGTACCTTCCCTCCAGGTGTTTATAGACTTCGACAGTTCCCCTGAGCCTTCTCTTCTTTGGGTTGAGCAGTCCCACTTGTCTCTTCCTCTCCTCTTATGAGAGCTGCTCCAGCCTCTTCATCACCTTCACAGCCTTTTGTTGGACTCCCTCCAGTTGTTCCATCTCTCTCTTGCAGTGGGGAGCCCAGAACTGAACCCAGTACTTTACATGTAAACTCACCAGTACTGAGGAGAAGGAATTAGAGAATAATGTGGCTGTATCTTTTAAGTTTACCCTTGTCCTTCATCTTTCTTGCCGTTCCTCCAGGTCTCTTTACTCTATTACTCTAAGACAGCTCTTTACTCTATTACGAGACTCTGCATATATTTTGCTGTACTTCTCAGCTTTATCTATTCCAGTGACAAACCCAATTCTTTCAATCATTCTTCATTGGTTACATTTTCTAAGCAGCTTATGAGTCATTTTGCCCCTCTTCAACTTCATTTTTAGTGGGTCTGTAAATATTCATATAACATCCAAAATTAGACACAATATTCTTCCAGAGGCTTCACCAGTGCCAAGTTTATCAAAATAATTACCTCCATGTCTTCTATTTTCGAGTTCTGACTATAATCTGGAATTAGTCTTTCTTATTTTGCAGCAACACTGCATTCTTGTTTTAATTCCACAGAATTCCCTTAATCTTTTATTTGATATTTGAAAGTTATTTTCCATTTTTATTTCCACCTTTGATGTGGATTTGGGTTTCTTTTTTCTCAAGGTTTTGGGAATATTTCATCATATTGATTTCTTTGCTTCCATTAAAGTCCACTCCCTTCCTTATGTGTTACCTGCAAAATTTTTTGTCTTTCTTATTTGACCACAAGTGTTAATGAAAATATTGACTGTGGCTCCATCATATCATTGTGATACAGATCTCCAAATATTCTTTATTTGATAACTACCTTTTGAAAATGGATTCTTTTAATTCAGTATGTATTTCCATTCCTCTTCAGTGATTTTATCTGCGCTGATGTTTTCTTTTTTACATTGAGAACAATGTCAGCCAGAAATGTGTAACAGTTCTAACAAAGGTCAAAATATGCTACATTTTTTCCTTTCCTTTATCCACTAAGCCAGTTACCCTGTAAAAGGAGGAAATTACATTAGTTTGACATGATTTGATTTTGATAAATTCTAGTAGCCGTTTGTTATCATTTTAATTATCTCCAAGGTGCTTAAAAGTGGATAGCTCAATAATTTGTTTGATATCTCTGTGGATATCAAAATTAATTCTCTAACTCTCTGTTTTGCTGTTTTATATCTCTGGTTATATATACACACATAAGTGTGTTTGTGAGGTTGTGTGTACATATTTATATATATAAGCAACATGTTTCCTTTGCCATAGTTATTTGGAATCACCCTCATGAGGTTTCAAAGATCATTAATTATAGTTCAGAGATTATGTTTTCAGGAGAAAGCCATTATTCTGTTCTGCCTTGAACTCAAAACACCATCTAATTTCTTCCTCTCTCCTTGACTAATCTGCCTGAATTAGCTAACACAAATGGAGACAATTTCATTGTTCTGTAGAAAGTACTTTTCTTGAGGCAGGAGTGAAGCTTTAACAGGGCTTGGCTACTTGCACTTGAATATATTTTTTAATAAATGAGTTAATAAAAGAAATGTAGTAAATTTGTGAAGTTTTGTGATGTCTGGAGCAGCAGTCACTGAGGTAGGTAGCTGCATAAGCACATGGTGAAGTCTGCCTTATGTTAGTTCCTTGTATGGAGAAACAAAGATTTTAGGAAAGAGGTACAGGTATTTTGCCTGCAAAAGACACTTCATGTCTGTCAGCAAACCCAGTCATATTGAAACAGGCATTGTGGAAAAAGCAAGAGACCACCTAAGTAGACACTTATTGAGTATGTAACTACTCAATAGTGAATAAGATTATATGGTGACAGCAGCTCTCAGGATCTAGCTGAACCAGAAAAAGGAACCAAACCCTTAGGCTCAGTGAGAGAAACGGGACCACACACCTATGTGCACAAGCAGCCAGGGGGCTGAGCCACGTTTTTTAGTTTGTGTGTGTTGCTTCTACTTCATGGGTACATTTAGAAGGAAAGGAATAGATGATCCGAGTCCTTTAATCTCAGAGCCCTACAAGAAAAGTGCAAGACATACAAACTAAGTTCACATGTTCATGTTTAATTAACTGCACTGCTGGTGGTGTGCTTTCCTGTGAGCATGGGCTGTCCAGTCATTATAATGTGAGCAGTGTGGGCAATAGCCTATTGACACCTACATCTCTCTGCTGTGGAGGAGAGGCAAAGGCACCAGGAAGGAAAGGGGGCAAATTACTGTACATCCTCACAGTCTCTGTGAACCATTTTCCAGCCTTTTTGTTAGATTTCAGAGCTGTAACCATTTACCAGGGAACATGCTTCGTTATTGCCTCTGTGCTGTAGAGAATCAACCACTTCTGGTCTATCCTAGCTCCAATCTGAACCTGGTTTTCAGGACAAGAGAAATGATTGGGCATTGCAGAATGCTTTTAGTAAAACTGTACTGTTCCTGCTGTGTCTGGATTTGGACAAAACTGAGGGCAAAACAAAAGGAATTAATTACTTTGGAGAATGATACTGAAGCTTGGAATATGAACTCTGTGCAGTATGAACTGCACAGAAATTGTTGGCTTCAGAATTAACCTTAAATTCTTTGGCAAGTAAGTCACATAAGCCTGATACAAACCACAAATACATTTTACTTTTGCCCGAATAGAGTCTTTATCCTTTCTAATTTGTTGCTGGATGTCACACATACCCATTTTGTTTTGGAAATAAAGATTCTGACTTAGAAAATGTTGGCTGCTTTGAAAGTGCTGCTTGGTTTTTAAAGCAATGAGATTTCTTTTTTAGAAATTTTTTCCCCCCACAAAAATTGTACAGCTTGTGACTGGGTTTTATTATACATTGAACTATCTGAAATGAAGAAGAGACTCTGAGTTCTCCAGAGATGTAGTGTATTCCTTAGAAATTAACACAGCATCATGATAACGGTGTGAGTTCAACAATAGCACGTTGCCATTTGAAGACTGTAGGAATTAACACAAAATCCCACAAAAGAAACAACTTAAGCAATTACAAATCACAAGGAATGAGTGACAGAGCTGGGAGCTGACTCTGGTGATCTGGGATTCTGCTCCCTGATCTGAACTGCCTGCCAAAATCTGTGAGCTCTGTCTGTTTCACTTAGCAAGATAATAGACAAAAAATGTTGATTCCAAATTAGAAAATATTATTTCCCATTAAATGTATGGATAGTTTGCTGGGGAAAAAAAAGCTTTTAATATATGAGTTATATCTCTTCATTGTAAAGTTTCATACAATTGACAGTGTTTCCTAACTAGACTTGCTGTGCATAGAAGAGGAATAAAAGTGCAGGAAAAATTAATCTGGGACCTTTTAGAAGAGAATTATGACTGTGGATAGGAAAAGATAGGACTGAAATTTTGAATCTTAGCTGTATGGTATTTCTTAGCTGTAAGGGTTTACTTTTGGTTTTTGTTCAGGGTCTTTGGACATATCAGCTATCGCTCAGACTGGGAACTGGTGAAGGTGGATTTCAGACCATCCTTCCCCAGGGAGTGCACTGATGAAGACTATGAGTCCTGGGAGCTCACAAATCTGCAGGTATTCATGGTTTTATGTTAACTGACAAAACTTTTCCATAGCTTTCAGATTCATATAGAATTGTGTGCTGAGAAAATGTTTCCAAATTGAATTTGGATGCTACATCCCCAGCTTAGTCTCCTTATGCTGATTTCACAAGAGTTTAAAGTGGGAGAGGATTTTGTGTTCCCTTTTGGTTGTGTGAGCTGTGTCCCAAAAAAGGCGGAAGTATTTCTGGGGGGCTGCCATAGTAATAGGTGGTCCTGCAGGATTGGGAAGTATATTCCATAAACTGAAGTGTTTAATATTGATTGAAACAATTTCAGCATGCAGTTGTGTTCTGCCAACTTCCTGACCACATACTGTACTCATCTATAAATTGCTATAAGTAAAGTCCATTCCAGAAGTAGTTTAGGATCTCAGTGGACCAATCATGTAATGGAGTCCAGTTGTTTTGGGCAATACCCTTTCTGCAGTAATGCATTAAGTCTGTGCTAATCCTGCTACTCTGGCCAAATCCACTTTTCAGAAGCTAAATTCTCTGTACAACGTACTGATTAAAGAGACCAATATGAAGTGGAATTGTTTTATTAAATTAAATACATCATATTTATTCATAATCATTCTAATTATTATGTTCTGCTTCTTCCACCAGGGTTGGTTTATTTTTTGCATACTACTCAGTGTTACTCGAGCTCTCATTTGCTAGTTCTCATGCCTAATTTTACACCTCTTGTTTGTGACTGCTGTGTGTATACAAAGAACATTATGCATATCTGAGCCTAAAGAGCAACAGTATCTTGGGATATTGGCATTGAAATGTCTTTCAGAAATTAGAAATTACTAAAGTGACTTTGACAGAGTACTTGCAGCTGCCCAGTTACCAGTGGAGTGTGTATAGAAACAATTCATTCTGTGTCCGTATGGCTGGTTCTTCTGGTGGACAGCCAACATGAGATATGAAGATTTAGAGAAATTCAGCTGTCTGAATTCAGCCGCCAGATGAAATTTTTAAATGGCCTTTTGGAGCTTTGTGCACAGGGTGGGCACTCATGAAACACAAATTGCACTTGCATTTTCACGTGCATCTTCAGATTTGTGTCCTGGAAATGAAGCTGTGTTAAAACTCTGTAATGACCTGTTGGTAGTCAGCAATGGCTGTGAGGGCTTTCTATGCCTATATATCTGAGGATCAGAGGATTGATAAAGTTTATAGTCTTGGCAGCAAGACCAGCCATTCTCTGGACAGCACAAGGCCTGTGTGGTGGAGGTTCCCTTGCAATAAGTCCAGTGCTTTGATATTCAGGGTGATCGTTGCATCATGGGCCAGCAGAGAAGCTTTCGGAAGAGGAAGATTTCATCGTGGTGCATTAAAGGGAAAAGTTTCACATCGGCTCTTAAATCCAAAGTTTGTGAATGTGTGAACACTGATTTCTTATGGTAAGTCTGTCCGTGGGCCTTTTGACATTGCTAATAAGTATTTACTTAGAGCTTGAGATGGGTTCGTTTTCCTCCTTTTGCCTCTGTTCCTACATAGCCATGTGCAAGCAATTAGGCAACTTGTTATTGAATAACAGGTTTCTTTTACATTTAGATTTGTTTTAAAATGTTGCCATTAAGTATTTTTTTCACCTGACTGAAAAAATCCTGATGTTTTTCTCTATTGATCAAGATTGGAAAAATTAGCATTGAATTAATTTTAAAGGCAAGCAAACCCTTTTTACTTAAAAAAAAAATTGTTTGTCTGAGTGTCAAAGGAAACCTTTAAAAAATCTTTTTTTACCAAGGGAGGTAATTCTGAAGAACTGACAAAATAATTGCAACCAGTTTTTCCCCCAAGTTTACACAACTCCCATTGAAATTAGAACACAATTGACTTCATCAACTTGTATGTTCATCTAGTAAGTAACACTGAAAAATAAATTGACTTTGAAAAATGTAGTTTCATTCACCCCAAACTGGATTGCAGAGTGAAGTGGGGATAGTGACACGTTTTGTTTTTCAGTGATTATGGGTTTGAGCGTTCTGCACCTCTGAAGTTGGAGTCGAGCAAATGCTTTGCTGACTTTTGGTTTAACCCAGAAGCACCTCCTGAAGACTGTGTGTTGGGGCAGGCATACACCAGCAGCACTGGGTAAGCTGATTTTGCATTTCACAGGCTTGATAAGGCTTCCAGAAAAGGGGACAATGTTTCAACCAGCAGCCTCACGTGTGGTTTGAAAGAATTTCATATTTAAGGACTTACATGGAGTCTACAAGAGAGCTGGAGAGGGACTTTGCACAAGGACACGTAGTGATAGGACAAGGGGTAATGGTCTTAACTGAAGGAGAGAAGGTTTAGATTAGATATTAGGAAAAAATTCTTTGCTGTGAGAGGGGTTGAGACACTGGCACAAGTTGACCGGAGAAGCTGTGGATTCCTCATCTCTGGAAGTGTTGAAGGCCGGGTTGGATGGGGCTTTGAGAAACCTGGTCTAGTGGAAGGTGTCCCTGTATATGACAGGGGGGTTGGAACAAGATCATCTTGTCTCTGCCAACCCAAACCAGTCTATGATTCTATGAAATGTAAATAGGGCAAACTATAAAAACTGGGAAATGGAAAAGTTCTGATTCTGACTTAGAGCAGGAGCAGAAGCTTCCTACAGACTAATTAAAGAAAAATAATGCTTTGCATGTTCACAGTGTTTCAAACTAATACATTTGAGAAGAGGGGGAGCTGTCTTTTCAGAATTTTCTTTGTTTTTTTTGGTTCAGAGTAATTTTCAGTTTGGATCCAATGAATTACTCTGAGGAAATGGCAACATTCTCACAGAATTCCCAAGTTTCTCACTTCCATAAGAGTAAGGAGTTCTGTAGAGAATAGATTCTCTTCCTGACCATATGGGACACTCAGAATCAAAGGAAAGCTTTAGTAACTATAAACAATACTGCATAGAATATACACTACAATGTAGTCTGACGTCTGTGCTGAGAATAACTTGCAGCTGGCATCTATTCTGGCTTATCATAACACCATCACAGTTGGTTGTGGAGATGAGAACCAAATGCTGAAATGTCCAATCTGGCAATAGAAGCACAGTCTGTGTATATTTACCTTACTGAGGAAAATGCTGCCTTTGGGTTGAGACTGACAGCTGTGATATACAGAATGAGAATTCAAAAGAATGAAATATGACTCTGATTTTAAAGGATGTTTAAAAATAACATACCTATGTGAAAGTGATCTGTAAATAATTACTGTACACATCCGACTATTTCTTTATTAGCACTTTAAAAGTGTGAGTCCTTTCACTCTTTTATACAGTTATATTAAACAAATGCTTTAAGTGTTTTAAGAAATGAGTAGATTTGAAAGCATCTGTTAAGCAATTAGTTCTGGGTTAATACAGAAGCTGTTTGATCTAATTTCTTCCTGATCTTTGGGATTTGAACCAAGACCTCTAGAGCACTGAAGACTTGGATGCTAGAAAAGGGGATGACAGAGAGGATAGCAGGCTGTCCAGGTCCCTGAGGGCTAGTCAGGCATGTTTCTACGTTGGAAAACACAGACTTTTCCAATGCATGCAAGTGAAATTCTCATCATGCTCCATGCATGCTTTCTTCAGCAGGTTTCCCCCGGTAAAGGCAATGTCCCCAATAAAAGTACTTGCATTGTGGCTTTATCATTTGCAATCTTGTCTGTTTGCAAGGAAAATGCAGTAGCTACAATCACCCCTGCATTTGGTGCCTTTGCTGGGATTCTTTTGCTTTTGCTTTCACTGTCTCCACGGTTTACTGTTTTTACAGGTACAGGAAAGTTGTTTCTAATGTGTGTGAAGGTGGAGTAGACCTGCAGCAGAACTTAGCACACCATATGTGTCCACTGACTGCTCCCAAGGGACTTCAGATCAGCATCAGAGGAGAAAGTCTGGCTGTTAGGCCTGGGGAAGACATCACCTTCATTGTCCAACAAGAGCAGGTAGTAATGAGCACTGACTACATGGAACTTGAATCACTAATTTTAGGGTTAGTTTCATTCTTACCTGTTTTGCTGCTGAATGAAGAATAATTTGTGCTTGAGACAAAGATTAACAGCTTTCTAAATACTTGATTTCAAGTGAATGAGACAAGCCAGTAAACTCAGTGAACCTCCAAATTCTACCCGCGGAACAGGATTTGTCTCCTCAGCAGAAAAGGAACTGGTTTCTTGGAAAGTCAGAGTAACTGGATTGCTAAAGTCTTCTTGGACTGAAAATTTCAACTGCTGTATCAGAGAACAGATATGCAGAGAATATTTAATGCTTGGTTTTTGAGAATCAGCCTTTCAGAGAGGAATGAGGCAAAGCTTTACAGAAAGCAGCAAATAGCTCTGTATAAGAATATTTATTATATATTAGTTGTGTTGCCAAAGATACAGGTTTTTTTCTGTTTATTGAGAGACAATGCCCTAAGGCCCAACAGCAGCAAGTAACTTTTGGATGAATTGTTCGCCATGGATTTGTTTTCTCATGCTTGTTTTTTAGCATTAGGCTATAACTGCTCTGCTCAGGTTACCAGAGTATTGTAATCCTGGCTAACCCCGCTGGTTTGCAAGAACATGAAGAAAGTTCACACATTCTGGCAAACCTGTGCTATATAAATCGAGCACTTGGGATTTATTTCTGTAATAGAATCAAGAAGGTTACGTGCAGAACACTGGGCTGCTTAATATTTCACAGACTTGTGTCCCAGTGCGTGCAGTGCCCCAACAGTTTGTGTGGCAAGTTCTGCTGCCTTCTCTTTTTAGAGTTTGTTTGGAAATGTTTGTTGTAAGCCTAGAGTATTTGGTTGCAATTTGGACTTTAATGATTTTGATTGGCAGTTTGACTTTTTTCCTACTGAAGCTTTCATGAATCTCTGTGGCAATAGGAAAAACATTTAAAATTATTCACGAATCTTAAGAAGTAAGGGATTTTGAAGAGAATTCCTTGCTTTGTTTTTTGATGAAGTCTTTGCTCTATATAGCAAAGAGGAAGACAGATTTGGAAGAAATGTAGCAGTTTGGTGCCCTCTATGGCTAAGAATAATATTAAAGCTCAAATGTCCTGAGCATTGTTTAGGACTTAATCTGTATGACAAAGTCTAATGAGAATTCATAACAATTGCTGAGTTTAAGAAACAGCTCTACTACAACAAACTAAAACACACTACTTTCTCTGGTGAACAAAATTCATTTGCTGGTTTCTGGTGAATGCATGTTGTTAGGTGCAGGAGTACCAGACATCAGAGAATAAAGGAAGCGGGCTTCTGATACATTTGGGCAGTTTGCAAGTGATCTTATAAATAATTATAACAAATAAATAAATTATCATGCTCGTAATTTTTCCCAAATGTTGTTGGATGAATATATGAATAAATA
>PYHW01010756.1:738368-825727 GCA_013186435.1 Turdus rufiventris
TCTCTCCATTCTCTCTAGTCAGGAAATAGAAATACCTTGGTGTTTTGAAGACAGCACCCTCATCTTTACTCTAGGGAAGCTATTAGAATAAAACTTTAAGAGGCCCTTCCTCTACTGTCTTTCAATGCTGCTTTCTGTCTCACCTGTAAAAATATATGCATGTATACTTGTTAGCATAAGAGTGAACAAGAACTGCATGCAAGCTAATGTCATCTAAAGAGATTCCACTTACTAACACCTTGCTGGCAAGGAGATATCTCTCTTGCTTTAAACTTTAATAACATGTTATCTCCTCTGAAAAATTCTACCCTTCTGTTGTCAAAAGAAAGATGTTACTTGGGAAAACTATTCACAGTGAAGGGTCTTTCACAGTCCTTTATGTGTCTTGAAATATGGTGCTTAGGTATTTGATAATCCTGCAGGTTTCTTATTAAGGGGGTTTTTTACATTATAAGCAATGGAAGAAAATCATCCACACTGCAAAATAATAAAAGAAGGAAATAATGGTAGGTTTTTCTTCCTTTTGTTAATGGCAGGGTACATAGGTCCTAGGCATGATACCTCCTTTGATTTTCAGAGAATCATAGAAATATAGACTGACAGGCTGGAAGGAACCTCAAGGATCATCTGGTCCAACCTCTCTTGGAAAAAGTATAGGGCAGGCCTGGCACCTGTCCTGCTAAATCTTACAAGTGTCCAATTCTGGGTAATTCACCAGTGGGGAGATTATTGCAATCACTGATCGTTGTCATCATGAAAAGAATTACATTAGTGCTGCCTTTTAGGATTAAATTTCGAAATTAAGCAATTTCAGAGAGTGGCTTTTGGAAAAAATGAAGTGATTTTTGAATACTTTAATGTCAATCCTTTTCTGCTTTGATGGTCTCTTATTTCACTTGACCAGCATATGGGTGTATACATTCATTTCCTATAGGCAAGGGCGTTTTTGGAATCAATACCTGCATTTTCATAACAAAGAAGCTTTTCTATGAAGCCTGGTCCTGCAGCCTGTGTGAATTGGATGGCTGGGATGGCCATGATCTCTGGCAAGCAAGCAGGAATATTCACATATGATGGAGATCCAGGAAACAGGGCCACTCTCTCAGGCAGTGCTTCCAGTAGTATTGAGAAAGTGTTGCTGCTCCCAGCTAAAATTAATTTTCCTTTGACTGCATCCAGATCACCAGTCCATGTGGCACAGGCTTGATTTCTTTCTTGAGCAGCCATGCCATGACAACATGAGTGATGGGCATGTTTGTCTTCTGACAGTGGTATCAGTCTTGTGCTACTTTAGGCCTGAATTTAGTATTACAGTGTCACTTAAAGGAGCACTTAGCAGAAGTGTGATGAATTATGAATTCCATGAGGTGTTTGACAATACAGAATTATTTGACTGGATTTTTAAACCATTTCCCAAACTCGTCTCAGACATCTGCTGCATTAAGCATCCATCTAATTTGGCACTAGAGCATGTTAGTTCTTGGCATGATGGTAGCTCAGTGTAATGCTCTACAGCTCTGTGTGAAGATCCCAACTTGGGTCTTAAAAGCCCCATGGTTGACTCTAAGAAGGTGTAGCTGGAAGGTGCTGTGAAGAACGTCTAAGCCAATTAATTGTGCTTTATAAATGCAAAGAAGCTGATGGGATGAGTAGTAAATTGCTAAAACAGCAATCTTCAGTTGCTTACAATCACATGAGCATCACTGTTGAACTGGGGCTACCCTGCACCATTATGTTACATAATGTCCAGCTGCATTAAGAGAGGAGTGATGGTTTCTGTACCATACAACTTGGTTAATGATCTGGGTATATAATTTTAAGGTAGCACCCTGCTCTGTAAATGTGGTATTATCTCTATTAGTGCAGACAGCTTCTGTTGCACTAATGTAATTGCCATGGCAGTAGTGGTTTTACTGCAGCTGTTGCAACTGGGTCAAGATGTCTGGCTGGGGCTGAAAATGCTGCTGTGATTCCATAAAAGGTTATGAAATGTATCCTGTCTATTCTAGTTGTGGCCATCTCAGATATTTTTGATGTATTTTCCTTTCAGGGTGATGTACTGAGTACTAAATACCAGGTAGACCTTGGAGATGGCTTTAAGGCGATCTATGTGAACCTGACGATGACTGGGGAGCCCATCCGTCACCGCTACGAGAATCCTGGCGTGTACCGCGTGTCCGTGAGGGCCGAGAACGTGGCTGGGCATGACGAGGCTGTGGTGTTCGTCCAAGTCAACTGTAAATCAGCTCTTTGGTTCTCTTGCTTTCAACACTGTTAGAAACCTCATGAAGTAGGAAAGAAAATTACTAGTTGCAATTAGGGGAAAGCATATTTTTTCAAGATCCTCCTGCAGTGTTGTGTGCTGTTAATGCAGAGGCTTGTAAACATAATCCAGTAGGAGGTCAGAATTAGTTTTGTTTTGATTTGGCAGAAATAAATTTTTATTAATATTTTTATTAATTATTTTTATTAATATTTTAAATAACAAGCATGCCTCAGTATAAATTTCAGATTTGATCCATCTTCCTGATTCAACACCCCTTGTCAGCCTCAGAAGCTAAAATTTAATACTTCAAGCTATGTCTTTGTAAAGCTTCCAGGAGCAGTGTAAAGCAAGTTAACAGATGTGTTGGGAAACATATGAGCCCTTGTGTAATTTAAAAAATAGTCAAAATTTCAGTGGTTCTAAATCCAAATTTTAGGTAGTTAATTCTCATAGAGTTTTAAATGGTGCTTGGATATGACTTCATGTTTTCAGGCAGTATTACTTGTCTTATACTTCTCTTCCTCTCCTTAATTAAGACTGGAAAAACCCAATCAAACAGATATAAAATAAAGAATAGCACTGCCCAGGGAATATCATGCACCATTGCAAGCTTAATGTACCTCAGTCATCTCATAACTGAAATGAAGAAGGGAACTCAAAAGTGGAACCGATTTTTCCTCTTCCTTTGAGATTCAGGACAGCTATTGCCTGTTTTCAGATGCGTCAAAAATTCAGAAACTAGTAACATCAAAGGGAAAGATACTCATCTTGCATTCTCCAGGTGTCTGTTTCCCTCTGTTGTGAGTGGTGTGTCTTCCATCCTAATCCCAAAGCAATGGAAATCACTGGAGCCATATACCAGGTTGTGCACAGAGCCATCTGCTTTATGTCAGCTTGTCTGGTGATTGCTGATATTTATGTATTTTGCTAGTCAGTGTCCTTGAGTTCAGAGTTTCCAGTTCTTTGATTAGCAGGTGAAGCCAAACACGTTCATGCTAAAGACCAATCTCCTGTTAATATCAAGCAGAAAGAATCAGAATCAAATTTTACACCTCAGTTTCATTACCTGTTTCTCTGTTGTGTTTGTTTTTTAAATCATTGGACAACTCCAGAGAGCTCAGATAAATTACTTAGGGCTTCACTGTTACTTTTTAGAAGCTTCTTGGTGCTGAGAAGTGGAGTAGGCGAAGAAACAGTAGATCTGTATAAGCAATGAATGGAAAAAACTCTGTGTGACATCCTTCTCTCCAAGAATAACTTCTAATAACAAGAATAACTTCAGAGAATGACAAGCAGTAGCAAGCCCTGATGGAAAACAGAAGACTCTCTAAGTGTGCTTTTAATATGGCCTGTGTTAGGATAAACAGTAAAACTAAAAGATGTTGATTTTTCTTTTATGCATCAGATTTTTGCAGTTGCAGAAAACAGAGTTATTTTGCACAAATAAATGACTGGTGCATTAGAGGGACTTTGGTGCTGAAGTGCAGAGGCACTGAGGCAGATGTGATCCCTTCCTGAGCCTGCCCCTGGATGCTGCACAGGGACTAGCAGACTCACAGAAGTGTGTTACACTGCCTGCTTGAGTAAATGCTTTCCATGTGATTTGCTCCGTTTAATTTTTTTAGGTAAATTACAAGATTTGAGGAAATTAGTTGGCACTAATTAAACTGCAATTTCTACATTTTAGTGAAACACTAATAACCATTAAGGGACATTTTTCACAGTGGAATACCATGAAAGCAGGAATCTCTGTAGAATCCTGCTCTCAGGAGTCAGCAGTCTCTAGCTGATGTATTATTCCCAGGGAATTTTTTCAGAGGCAAATGGTAGAGGAAATATTTTTCACTTCTGCCAGGTTGCCATGGGACACTCTGTAACGCAGGATAATTATAAGAATATTGGCCTGTCCTCCAAATCATACTTTCTGATCCAGATTAAACAATCTACAACTTTCTAATGAACTGCAAGAGAAATTATTAATTAGAATTAGCATGCAGGTGAGTAGGCAACTGTAGAGGCCCAAGAACTCAGAATAAAAAGAATTGAAGAAGAACTACATACATACATACATTAATGCATATGGTGCGTGCACTTTATTTTTCATGGGACCATGACCTTTATAGAGTGGAACTTTGAAAACTACTGAAATTTTAACTTAGTTAAATAGAAATCATGTAACTTCAGTCTTAATTGTAAACACTTAAGGATGCTGTGAAGCTTGTTCAAATGCATTGTGGAATTGTGACAGAGACAAGCAGAAGGATTTGCAGTAACTCTCAGCTCTTAAATATATATAAACAAAAAACTTGAAATTGTACATACGATTCAAGTAACTTGGCCTCTAAAAATTTTGGAAAAGAAAGTAACCTTCTTGAGGAACAAAACCATATCTCAAAGTGATCAATTTCCTCTGTGGAAACACAAATTTATCGCAAAAGCAAAAAAGTTTCTCAGATCCTTCCAGAAGGAAAATCCATTTCTAGGAAGAAAAATACCAATTAAATTCCTAGCATTTCTGAATTATCTGCAAAACGCCATCACTTGAGAAGCATTTTTACTCCTCTTGAAGCTACTGTAGGAATAATTTTATAAAGTACCCAACATTTCTTGTATTCATATAGGTGGTTAAAGAGTTATTGGAGAAAATGCAAAGAAAGTAGAGCCTTATATTCAGATGAAGCACCACACAGACCAGGTGAAGTGAAGTGGAAAAGGAGTTTGGACAACTTGCTCTCAGAAGTTCAGTCAGTTTAGTCAAAGTGAATTAGAAGTGAACAAGCAATGACTCAGTTCCTGATGCAAAATAAGAGAAATACTTTAGACCAGTGTTAATTATCTTTAAGTTTGCACTGAGATTAAAAACCTGAATGAGTTAAAAGATATTTAGAATAGAACAGAAATGGATGGGTTAGTATTCATTCTGTGTAATGAATGAATGTTGAGCTACACAGTGGTTTTGAATCCCAGGTGGTTGGTGCAGGTGAAGAAGTTGAGAAATTCTAGTTATCACATTTACTGTTAAAAAGCTTTTACCTTCCGACATTCTGATAAAGATATACTGGGAAATCTCTGAGGGAAAGATTTTCTTTCAACACAGTTATTGTACTGTGAAATAGCAAAACACTAATAAACACAACACTTACAAGTAGATAAAACTGTTGTAATGATGCATTTCTTTTAAACAAATAATAATGTTTATGGTTTTGGTAGTTCAGAAAGGAATAAACTTACTCTAAGGCACATTTTGGAGTCCAGAGGTTATCTATTTTGATTTGCAAATAAATGCTCCCCTGATATACACATCTATTTTAAAGCATGCATTAATGAGATTTTTTGTGTTGTGTGAGCCTAACAGCTGATATTTTGTAATGAAAATGAGTAGTCAGCAGCATTCTTTTTCAGTTTTCTGCTTTTCCCTTAGCAATTTGAGATTTGTTAGATTTCTATTCATTTGATCTTTTGTTACTAAGTTAAAAAGGAAAAAAAAAAAAGCTGAGATTGCCTTTTACACTTTTTAACTGCAGTATTTGCTTATGTGCTCTAGAATTGGACATGAATGAAAAGAATGGGCATGAGAGAAGTGCATTTTGTTGATCTGTCTTATTGCTTTAAGATTTTGTTTTGAGGGGTTTGGTTGATCTTGGGGATGTTTTTTGGTTGAAATTAGGTATTTCCAATTATGTCCATAGCTTTCAATATGGATGTAAAAGAGGAAGGAAAGGAGGGAGGGAAAAATAAATTCAGGACCTTGTGGTGAACAGGTTGGAGGTTTTTGGGGAAGGAGGTGTTAATAAATTGATGGATTCTTGTCAATGATATTTTTGGAACTTTGTTCAGCTCCACTCCAGGCTTTAAATTTAGAAGTGGTTCCAGTCATTGGGAGAAACCAGGAGGTGAATCTGACAGCCATCATACTGCCTAAGAACCCTAATTTGACAGTTTTCTACTGGTGGATAGGAAACAATCTTCAGGTACACAAATGGTTTTGACTATTTCCATCTCTTTCCAATGAAGTTTGTCCCTTTCTTTCAATTTCTAAACTGTTTTCTTTGTTAGGGGGAAACCACAATTTATTCTACTTAATTACTTGTGAAAAAGCCAACTTCTAGAAGGGCATGGATTTGGGATCATAACTGGTGAATGATAAAACTTGGATTTATGCATTTCCAAGTTGTGATGTAAATTAAAGTGCTGAACAAATATATAAATTAATAAATAAATAAATATAGTTTGTTGGTTTCTTTTTTTTCATTGTATAAATAAATATTTTCTGGGAGTCTAAAATAACTGTCATATCAAAAATAAATGTCCTGTCTTAAAGGATATCAAAACATTGAGAGCACTCAAACAATCTAGTGTTATTCATTTGGGATTCAAAGTCTATATAAACATATCCTAGAGCACTAAATATCCAAGCATTTCTCTTGGGAATATTTATTGTACAGCTGGGATAATTTCTTTTAAGGTAATTTTTCCAATAACAGATAAGTAAAACATTTTCTTTATGAGGCAGACTAAGTGTGACAGAGGAATGCTTCAGATAAGTGCAGTGAACTTTCTTCTTGTGAATGTGCTGTCTACCATAATCCCAGCCTGTGTCTGTTCATCATTATTGACTTTGCCATTGCAAGAACAGGCACTGTGGGTCTGAAGGATTTGTGATGCTGAAGGATGTGATAAGGGAACAGAGTATCTCAGCTCCACCTTAGAGGTTACTGTGGGCTGGTGCTCTAAGTTGTCAGCATTAATCCTTTTGACCCTGACATAACCTACATTTTTTGAGGCGAATAGCTTGCTTATATAATCTTGTAGAGATTGTTGAGTCTGCCTCAGACTCCATTAAATGTAGTGGGATCTGACTGAAAACCTAATATTCCACCAATTACTCTAAAATACGTATTTTCCTCATCTGGCTGCTGTTCTGATTATATAGGATCCTTTTAGGGAAAGAAAAATTCTATATTGAAAATTGTATTTGATCAATTTGATAACATATTGAAAAATTTAAATTTTATGTGAAATTTTTGGGTGATATTTTTAACAGCAATTTCTTCCAGCACTGTTCTCATTGTTCTTGCTGAAATTCTGTTTTCAACTGTTCTTTGTATTTTTAAAGCCACTGCTTACATTGGAGAGTTTTCTGGTGACAACATTTGCTGAGACAGGTGATGTCCGAGTTACAGTACAAGTTTCCTGTGGGAGCTCTATGCTTCAGGACTCAAAAGTTGTCCATGTTTTTGGTGAGACATTTTTCCCTTTTTAGCTTCATATATATATTTATCTAAGCTCTAAAACCAGCCCTACAACAACTGAACCTATTGCAAAATTATATCCAAAACCAGATTTAATTATTATAATTAGAGGCATGAACGGTCACTAAATAAATCCACAATGCTGAACAGTAGGATTGTATGAGAGGTTTAATCTCAAACATTTTGTTTCCTTCACTTATTTTAAATGCTACTGGTTCCCAGATCCTTTATGTGTTTAAGTAGTATTTTGGCCTGTGACTAATAAGTTTCCCAGAATTTGTAAGTAAGGTAGTCTAAATACCTTTGAGAAAAAAGAAAATTTAGTTAAGTACATGTTCTCAGCATTGAAAACCACATCAAATAATTGCTTTTTATCACAATATGTCACTGTTACCTTGATGTTTATCTGAGATTTTGGATCAAATATAGCTCTGCTGTAATTATTAAATAACCCTTCAGCTCTTGTTCCACACTGTGCTCTGGTGTGGCTTTTTTGTGTTTTATAATGTGGTGACAAGGCATAATATACTGTGGAAAATGTAGTGCTGGGAAATTATTTGCATTTGTATTTGTGCTGTCACATGTGGGAATTGTGATAAGTATAAAAGCTTTTATTTTAATGCAGAGCTAAAAGCCTTCAGATATCGTGCAATACAAGACATGATACATCTCTATTGTCTGAAGAAGATTCTGTTATTTTTGCTTTTAGTACACTTATTAATTTGAAATAATGGCAAAACCCACACTTATGCTAAATGGAGCTTTTATGAACCTTCTCCTTTTCTAAGATAAATGGATACAACATTTATGCTACCACTTATAAATGCATCAGCATTTTTAGAAGTCTTTAGAAGTATAACCCTCTTAGTGTGACTACATCAATGGCTTTATCCTTCCAGTGCTGCTTTTGCCAGTCCAGATATCAAAAGCATGAAAGTGCTGGCCATCAGGAAAATAAAGCAACTTTTGAAAAAGAAAGCCATGTTAAAATAAAATTCTGTTGGAAATATTGGGGGGAAGCAGGTTTGACTTGTGTATTCCAGAGGTTCTCTATCCCTGCTTTCCATTAAATTCCCTAGGTTTTCATCCGAAGATTCTGTAGGGAGAAAGGGAAGATTTTAGACAGTATTTTCTGAGGATCGACCCATTTCTAGTATTTCGGATTTTTTTGACAACATCTAGAGAAATATTGTGGATGTACCTTTGTTTTATTTTTTCTTCCAAGAGGGAAGTTTTTTGCCTTTGTCACATCATTCCTGTTCTTATTTTCATCTCTAATTTATGGAGTAATGTGTTAATTTTCTAGGGAAAACAGAAACATGTAGAGGAAAAACCCCCACATGCTTATGATTCAGTGAGAATAAAATCCATTGCTACATTATCATTTCAAATAAAACAATTACTTCTTTTTAATACTCCCTGATTGGCCTATGGGAAAATTATTGGGAACATTATGACCCCAGAACATGTATGCAAATCTCCTTTATTTCCTTTTCTTCCTCCTTTTTTAGTCTTTCAGCAGAATTTTGATGATGTTGATAAAAACATAGAAAGACATGGAACGCCTGACAACAGAGAGCAGCAGGGGTCCTAGATACCGCAGTGCTGCACAGCAAAAAGTGCTAAATAGAGACTTTTACCTTGTAGTTCTATCAAACCATCAAACCCCTTTTGCAATCTGGTTTATTTCTTGCTGTTTCTGTTTGTTTTCCTAGATCACTTTCATGTTCTTCCTCTGAAGTTCACTAAGCACCTGGACATGTACAACCCCGACATACCCGAGTGGAGGGAAGACATCGGGCGGGTTGTGACGCGACTTCTTGCAAAGGTGCTCTTTCAGATTGCTCCTAACATGCTCCCTCTCCACTCATAAAGCTTGAAGGTTAAGTTAATACCTTCTCATTTAGAAGGTGTTTTAAACTGGAGGCAGAGCAAAATAATAAATTGAACCTCATGAGCCACATATCAAGCAAGCGTGAGCCTAGTGTCACTTTTAAGTACAATCTGGTGATGATGATATTGTAACACAGACAGTTTAGGTCTGACACAGCCTAATTGGCAATTAATACTAAATACTGCCCTCTGGGATTAGGATAGACATATTAGCAAACACTGCTGACTGCAAAGCAGGAAGAGTTAAGTAGCTTAAATGTGATAGATTTAGATGCTAAGCAATGTGTAATATAAAAGACATCATCATTGTGTAAAAAGAAAGCAGAAAGAAAATATTTACAGTGCTTGTTCTGTAACTTTGAAAATTATGTATAATATATAGGCACACAATTTGTACAGCTGTTTTTTTTAGAGCATGTTCACAAAAAAAATGTGGATTGGGAACAGCTGAATCCTGTAGGTTAAATCAAATACAAACTATGAAGTGGTGCTGTGGCAATAGCTCGCCTCATGGAAACTTTGAGCTCAAGAGCTCTTCAGGCACACACCCTGCCAGCAACTGAGGGTGCGCACACTGGCTTTCGTGAGGGGAGTAGAACTGAGGTACAGCTTGATATTGTTTATAAAATATTTGAATATGAAATCTCTTTGCATTTCCCAGATTTTCAATTGTACAAATCAGGTTCTAAACTTCAGAGTGTTTCCTGCTTTTATTTTTTTTGAGATCCTTATCAAATGTCAAATTAATTTCTTGCTTTTTTCTGCTTAAACTCATTCCATAATGAATTCCACAGTGTCAGTCAAAAAATGTTTTACTCCCCTGTAAATAGCTCTTGCATTTTAATAATTACTAAAACATTTGCCAAAGTATATGAACAATATAGTAGAGTTTCAGCATCTGTTTGAGGAAGGCTAAGGAAAGCACCCAGAATTGTGTGGCTGCATTGTACAAAACATGGAAAAATTTGGGACTAAAAGCCAAATTTACACGAGCTATTTTACAAAGGGATACACTTGATTTTCAGCAGGGGAATTAAGGTATTCATTACAATTTCAGGAACTGAACTGAGTGCTAGTCTCACATTGGAAGACTTCTCTCTGTCCATTAAGCACCTTCTTAAGTAACCTTCAAAAGCTAAAGTTAGCTGTAATGAATATACACTTCTAAGTCTACCCTGTGTCTGAATGACCCACAAAGAATCCTAAATCACTTAGAATTTTTTAAACATTACTTTAGAAGTGTTCAGCCATTGCAGAATTTTGATAAAACCTGAAAACCTCTTTGTTTTGCTTCTTTTTGCGATGCTACTGAATTACTTTAATGTGATAACAACACTTAGATCTTCCAATATTCAAAGAGCAGTTGCATTTCAGTACATTTATGTTTTGTTCATATGCTTTGTTCATGTTTCAGCTTCTAGTGGAATTCCCTTTAAATATTAAGGATCTGAATACCGAAGTCTAAAAGCCATATGTGGAGTTGCTTATGTATTTTACATAAAACACAAAGTGTGCCTTTGTTGTCTTCACAGGAGACCAGTATACCTGAAGAAACACTCATGACAGTTGTGAAACCTGGTCTGCCCACAGCTGCTGACTTGCATGTGCTACTACCAGCAAACCAACCCAAAAAGAAGAGAAGCATAACTAGTGATAAGGTAACCAGAGCAATGCACATCTGCCTAGACCAGTTCTCATCCTACTTTGCAAAAAGTGGCTGTACTCTCATTGTCTATGAAATTAAGAGGTGATCCCTGCCTATGTAAAGATCTCACTCCCACCTGACAAGATCCATGTGAATGCTACAGCAGCTATGTCTGCTGTGTTTGACAGTGTACAGACCAGCTGTCTTACAGTCTACTTCTTTCTGGAATTAATTTCTCAAGAATATTTAATATTGGTCTGTCTTTTAAACAGAAACAGCAGTGATGCATGTCATTCTGTGAAGATCCAGTAGAGCAAAGAGTCTCTGCATTGTCTTCAGAAGGAAATTAGATTTCAGGTTCAAACAATCCCAGTACCTTAGTCTTTGACCCATAACATACAGAGCATCAAGCAAGTATTTTCTTCCCTTATAAGAAAATGTCCTTTTCAATTTGTAAGAAACAAATTCGGTGAACACGGGATTGAAAATCAGACATTAGTTACTCCTAGTTGTTTTGAAATCATGTTTCCTCCATAGTAAAAGACTTCATGCCAGTTGAAAACCAGAACATTATTTGGCACTTACAATTTATTATATTTGTGCTTTTGCTGTGATAGAGAAGAAATAGATCCCAGCTATCTGCCTGTACCTTGCAGTTCATATCCTGCCAGTTACAAAGAATCAGTGTAAGGTATCCTTAATTTAGAGGAGCATTTTACAGTTTTTTAAGACAAGGTCACAATTTCTGAACAGCTGGAGAAGTAGGTAAGACAAAGTTCTTCATATTAACATAAACCAAATAGATTGTGTTTAGAGCTCATGAGATGTACTTCGGAAGGTCCAAAGGAGTATGTTGAAGTTGTCCAAGTACTTGAACAGGTGTCTGTCAATAAAATATACAGAGTATGGTGTGGATGAATGAAGTTTTCTACTTTTTTGGCAGAAACCCTTGCTGTTCTCCCATGTAAACTGACAATTCCTGAGAGTCTGAATTCCTGCTTATGTTGCAGGAAATAGTTAATTTTAGCAGGTTGTTTCTTTTGTAGGGACCCATTCATGAACTAAGGCTTTCAGCTGGGGGAATATTACCACTTCAAAATTATTTCCATTTCTTGAAGAAGCAAGGTGAAGCTTCTAAAAGAAATTCCTTATTCTGAGCCTGTGGGGAATGGATGTGTTCAATAATTTAAGGAAACTAATGGTGATAGATTCTTTTGGTTGTACAAACATTTTACTTCAGTGCAGAATGTTATGCGTATTAGTTCCCTTAAAAATCTCAATTTCTTTATTAGTACTGTCCTTCAAGGAAGCTTAAAGAGTATCACTTAAAATCAGTGCTGTCTCAAGGTTTTTCTCATGTATGAAAAATCATGTGAGTTACTTTAAAGCCTAAAGAGGAGCAATCACATGCTGGAAATGATTTGGAAAAGCTTCCATTCAGTGGGGCTATAGGGATGTCACAGTAGTAGTTACAGTTTTGTAATTAGTTCTCCAGTAAGAGAGAACTAGAGAAGCAAGGGAAGGGGAAAGTAATTGTATAATCTAGAGAATAGGTGTACATTTCTAACATTGTTAGCATGAACCAGGTCAGACCTATGGTGTCTGGGGCTGGAGCAGGAACAAGGGAGACAGGAGCAATTACAGCAGCCTGTGCTATGCAGTGGTAATAAGTCAGGTGCACCAGTCTCACATCTCAACACCAATTGTTTTATAGAGCACAGTGCTGCAAATGTACAGACAGTCTTCCTATGAAAGCTGCCTACATTTCTGTTTTTATATTATTGCTAATGGACATTGTTTTAGCTATTGATATGTGCATGTAAGTTTATTGATTTAGACTTGAATGGCAAAAATTTTCATAGAATGTGTTAGATCAGAATCAATTGACTTGAAAAATATCCTGAAAATATACTCTATTTATATGAACTTAGAAGCAATAGCTTCTGGTAAGTCAACAAAAAAATACTCATGTTGGCATATGTTTAAAGATTCCTTACATTCCCTTCTATTACTAGAAAAGAATCTTGAAGGTTTTTATCATTAATCACTGGAAGGATGTGCTTTGTCTTGCTGCTTGTACCAGTTCTCAAAGTCAGTGTTGTGACACTTTTGTGAGGACTCAGCAATGCAGAATATTTTCTGCACATTTGGAGGTGTCCCTAACTTAGTTATAAAATGTCTTTCCTTAAAGAGAACCTCTTTGTTCTCAGCTGAAAACCTTTTCAGTTTGGGATTACATTATTTCAGAAAGATTAGAGGCAGTAATTTCTTGCTCAGACAGAGAACACCTGCTTGCTGGAGTTTTTATTGGTGCTTTACAGGGAGTGTGGGGATGTAATACTGTTTATTAGGTTTGTCATGTAGAACATGAATCATTACCGATAGAAGTAGCCGTCAATAACAAAGATGGCAAGTAAGCTGACAGTGCAGTAGGAGGAGCCCTTTGGAAAATTCTCAAATTTTATTCCATTCTGACAAGAGCCCTTTTTGTTTGAAATATATGCAGGGAGAAATAAAAGCTGACTGTGATTTAACCTGCTTTCAAGAACAGAGAAATTTCAAAAGTATTCCATTCTAATTATTGACTCCAGAGAAGACTTGGTTGCTTAATTTATGCACATCTATTGCATGTCTAATGTCAGGTGGGATAAGTCCAGTTGAAAGAGTCAATTAAAGTGCAATTAAACTATAATCTGGAAGGCAGGGGCTCTTGAGGAAGATTTCTATCCAGACAAACTACTTCACAAAAATTCCCAGTGAGTTGCTTTGGCAAAAAGGAAAGTCAGAACCCAAGATGTATAAGTGGGTAAGAGTTTGAATAGTGTCATTATTTTTCATTCTTTTAAATTCTTATAATACAGGAGCCATTGTGTCCGCATTTTCAAATATTGTCATTGTAAAGGATGTAGAAAGAGAAGGTGGAAAATTCAAATGCTGGTATATGAACCTTAACTTAGAAAGTCTAGAGAGGAGCTCTAAAGACCACTTTTTTTTTTTAAAGCTGGAGAGGTGGCAGAACCATGTCAAATAAATACCTTGGGGCAGGAAAAATAACCCCATGAGCACTGAAAAAATATCAATCTATCAGTGAAATAAATAAGCCAGAACCTTTGGCTGGAGTCACATGAGATTTAAATTTTTGACCTGAGGACATGGTGTTCGCATAGATTTGGGTACCAATCCAGCAGTGGGCAGTTAAGTAACAAAAAAGTCTTAATCACTTAAGCAAAAACCACACCAAATGTTGGGGTCCTTACAAACCTGCCAGGAAAATACGAGGAATGAAAAGTTATGGATCTCAGAAATTTCATTGACTGGCTGTGAGTCAGATTAACCTAAAGTAGTTGTCTCTCCTACACTGTACCATGAATACATGAATGAACCTGGATCGATACAAAGAAACTTTATTTCATTGATAGAAGCATCACTTTACAGCTTCCTAATCAATGGAGTTGTCATATCCATTTTCTTTTCAGGCTTTGGGCAACAAGATGAGCACTTAGGAGCTATCTGCTGTAATTGTCTTGTGAAATAACTGAAGCCATGCTCACTTCACCCTTACATTGAGTCATTCCCACATTAAAAAATTTAATAAAGTCAGTGAAATAGCTTCAGAAGTTAGATATTCCTCAAAAAGAATGATGATATTCGAACTTTTGTATAGCGTCTGCCCATAATACGAGCGGGACTACGGGGATTTTTATCCTTTATACTTCAAAAGCTTGTCAAAGATGGGCACCATAATTGATAATATCATAAAGGAGTAACTTGTGAAGATTTCATGGATATAAAGCAAATTTCTAATTTGGCATCCTCTGGGAAGTTGTGTCCCAAATTATAAGGCATAGAGTATAAAACTATCTTTGATCTTTTAGAAAATTGACCATGTTGAAGACACAAGCAAGTAGAAAGTATAATTCAGACAATTTGTCATCTGGGGTTAGGATGTGAGGGTATATTTAATAGTTCTGCTCCATAAAAATATGAGAGACCATATTTCACTGTTCTCTATCCACTGGAGGAAAATGGGAGGAATACTGATTTTTTTCTACATGGATGAATGTATATATTTCTGTGGAGTATTGTTAAAAGCTAGCTATAAATAGAATTCATTCCATTATAGGTAAGGAGGTAAGGTAAATTATGGCATGCAGTTCATTATTAAATAGTAGTTACTTTTCATGGCAAGAAATCCAAAGTGACATCACAGGTTTTCTTCTGATAGGTTAGAAGAATGGGAGGTTTTTAATATGGATTGTGCATTGTGTGAGTTATGACCCAGGTAAACCCAATGGTGTGTGCAAATTGCTTGCTGTCTGTCACATACTGGGTAAATGTAAAGACTTGGGCAATCAAAAAGAAAGATTTGCCTATAAAATTATTAAATTTTCAGCTTATATGTCTTTTTAAATATTGAATTTCTTTTAGATTTCAGCTCATCATTGACAAGCGCTTTCACCATTTAAAGAATCAGAGGTTTTCCTTTTGAAAACATTGAATATCTCAAAGTGGAACAGAGCACAAGAGAACTGACATTCTCTCTGTTGTATTTTCAGAGAATAGCAGCCATAAAGCAGGCCCTGAATGCACACAACATCAGTTTCTTTCTGAGGGGAGGATACTGGGTCTTAGTGACTTTAGCTGACTCCGGTTCAGGTAAATATATTAAAAAAGCTATCAATAGATCAACTTTCAGATGCTTGTTCAAGTTCCAATAATTTAAGGAGAAAATCTTAAATGGGAACAGGGTGGGGGCATTTGTTGTGTGTCTTTCCTGCCTCCCTGGATTCACTGTTGATGGAAAATCGTTGAAGAGAGTATGTGTACATACATGTGTGTATTTTGAACAGAGAGACGTTGAAATGATGTTTTGACTTGAATCCAGTTTTGACTTGAATCTTTTGTGAGAATGTCCTGTAATTTTTGTTTGTATATTATCTCCCATAATATATCCTTTTTTTTTATTTCACTGTGTTGTGGGAGACCAGCCTTAGCCAGCCACTATCAATTTATGTAAATGCTGGTGTGATATTTTATCTGCCAGCCCTGTGTAGAAGACAAAACTCTTTTATCTGGTTGCTAATGTAGAATTGTGCTACAGTCTCACTCTGGTACCTTGTCTGGTGTGAAGGGCTGACATTCCTTTGCCAGCACAAAAGGGATTGAAAGAAGGCCGTGTTCATTCCAGCCTTTACCAATGCATGACCTTGATGTTCATTTTATTCATTTGTAGTTCAGAGCCTTAGTTTCTCCATCTGTGAAATTAATACAGCCCTGCTTTTTAAAGCATGTACTTAGTAAATGTGTGATGATTTACTATGGTAACTTTATATTCTCTGAAAAAAACCCAACCACTGAGTATGCAAATAATTAAATCTTCAGGATCTTGAGTTTTCCTGTTTGTTGCTTTCTTTTTTAAAATAGGTTCTCTGACCTTCACTAACAAGTCAACAATTATTTCTGTGATTTTGTCTTTCTGAAGAAGACACAGAGTGAAAAGAAGAGGTTGCAAAAATAATAATCAGTGTTTTTGACCTAACAATTAAATAGAGTGCTCAAGAATGTGAATGATGTGGAAGGGGACGTGCAAAACTGTTATTTTGTTTTGTTTTTCAGACTCTCAGAGAATTGGAGGAGGCAGTGGCTACTGGGCTATTGTGGTTCTCTTTGTTATTTGTCTAGTTGCAGTCGGGGCTTTCATCCTCTACAAGTTCAAAAGGCAAGTAAACCTTCATCAATATTTTATAATTAGATTTTAATAATTAGATTTATCCATAGATCAGCAAGACAGAGATTTTTATTTGTAAGAAAAGATTTATTGAAGAATTGAAAAAAATATACCATTTTGAGAGTAATATTTTTCTGAACTTTTCAGATGTCAAGGTGTACTGCACTGATGCTTGTTTCACTTGCTGTGTTCCAAGATAAATATCAACAATATGGGAATTATGGAGAGTTTGTTCACTTTGTCTAAATAATACCATAAAGAAACAGAGCTGAATTAAATAGTATTCCTGATTAATTCCCTTCTCATTATTCCTAACAGTTATGAATAAGCTAAAACTATTGGGATAGGGAGTGCATCTGCAATGCTGATTTGCTTGAAAAGTAGTTTTATCAAAGCCTGTAGTGCTCTGGGGCTTCTCTTTGCACACATTACATTTTAATTGCTGAGGCAATGCCATGGAGAATGACTGACAGAAAGAGATTAGTGTTAATTTGGCACTAGAGTGTGTGGAGGGAAGAAATATTTCTGCAAGTGGCCCTTGTGTGGAGAATATTCTCAAAACTGAGCAATGCTGGCCTTGGACAGTCCAATATATCTTTAGTCTGCAATTGATTTTAATCCGAGCTGCTGTGCAATTTAAATAATTTGTTCATGGGACTGTGCTATCACTGTCTATCCTACTGGCATTTCTGTACCTCTGTGGCATTCTGTTGGGTTTGAGCATACTGGAAACAAGCCGCCATCATCATCATCATAATCATCATCATCATCATCATCATCATCATCATCATCAATCTCCTGTTGTCCTTCCTCAGGGAGGATTCTTACTGATTTGTCTCATTTTTAAAAGGGTGATTTTTATTCAAAATAAATATAAGTTTATAGAACTAGGAGCAGCTTTAAGTTAGTGACAGCAGTAAATATAGCTAACATTAAGTAAGAGTTCGTTTACCTAAAGTATTTTTCTGTCAATAGAGAAAAACCCCTTTTTCTTCAAGAACCTAAGTGTTTTAGAGTTCATAGTGACTGATTGCTTTAAAGGACAATGCACAGAATACTGTATCAGACTGTCCACAGTGGAATAAAAATCCATTTTGTTCTTTTAGGTGCCTGAAGTGAGGAAAAACATAAAAATGGTTGATGTGATGTAATTATATTATTTCAATAGCAATACAGTGGAGGATTTTCTGTTTGTGGTTTCGATCATAAAGCTTCCTTGTGGTATCTTTTAAAAGCTATCTGATTTATATCTTTTATTAGCTATTAAATGAGAGCAATTAAATAACAGACACAATTTTTGCATGGTAGAAGAAGTATGAAATATTCAAGAAAGGAATAAAAACATAATCTTCCTTGAGTTCTTTCTAAAATACCCAATGAACAATTACTTTATAAGTAGAGCTTTTATTAAGGAGGAAAATATAGTACAATTTCCAAATTGGAAGCTTTAATGTTTCTCACACTTCTGTATATAATTTGTGAAAATCATTTGCATTTACATTTGGGGATGGGGGATAATTTGGATGCAAGTGAGGACTATTGTGAGATATATTCAAAAGTTTGTCAGTAGCCTAAAAGCTACTGTTGGCAATGATGAATGACCATGCAGTAGTATTCAATTTTAGTCTGTATCTTATCTGTTTCCGAGTTATTTGAAAGAAACCTTTTTAAAAATTCCTGCTAAGCTTTTCAAAATTGACTTTTTTTTTTTTTTTTTGGCTGCATCCTTCATTTGTAATTTCTTCTTCTTCAAAGAATATTGAGTACCTAATCAGTGCTATGTTTCAAAAAACACTTTATCCTCATGGGCTCCCTCTGAAAACTCCTGTCCCACCAAAATCTTTAATCCCTTTTAAAAAGTTTTTCCTGTGTTTATCGGGATGGTTGATGCATTGCTGGATCCCCATGGAGTACTTGTTGGGAGTACAGTCTTTTAAAGTCAATACAGTGAGTGCATGAGTTTACAAACTGGTCTGCAGGGGCTGAGGCTATGAAATGAGTGTCCCTTATAGAACTAAAAGTTGCAAGTTATAATAAAAGCAACTTTTCAATATTGTATGCCTAGGTATTAAAAATTAATTTGCTGAAATAATGCCCTAGGCAATAAAAAATGTGCAATTTTAGGTGATAATTTCAGAATTACTCTGGCCTGTGGTAACTCAGATAATATGGGGAAATAAAAATATGATTCAATTCCTCAGAGAAATTACAGATGTGTGAAGTGTTGAAAAGATAATACTGTCCATAGTTAGGATGTATGATTTACAAACTTTAAAGAGGAGATGGAAGACGTTTGATGGTGCTTTGCCTTCATTCATGTAGATTAATAGAAAAACTCCTTTTTCCCTACATCAGCAAAAATTTTTTGATCCTAGTTTTATCACTACACTGGTTGGGTGTACAGGAGCTGGCACGGGAGCCCATGCAAGGCAGGTTTGCAAGAGATTGTATGAACATGTTTAGGACTGTTCTCTTTCTCTCTCTTTGTTTTCTCTGGCTCTAAGTTTGATACCTGCAAAGATGTGAGATGGAAAAACTGGCTAGCAAAATCAGATGGTAATTGGTCTGGCAGGGAGGTTACAGCTTCATAAATGAGAGCATGTCATCTATTTGCAATGGCAGAATTCAGGACCCGTGATGAAAAAAGGAGAGAAAACATCAGGCTTTTGTGTAGACCTACAGCTTTGATAGAAAATGGCAAAACATGCCCAAAGTGCCCCAAGGTTTCTGAGTTCTGAGGCTACTTGTCCCCAAATGGGCACCTGCCCAGATTATTCCTGAAGTGCGTGTCATAAGAACTTGGGTACTAATTTACACTAATTTTTGTCAAAATGAGTTGGGAAATGAATGATGGTGTTGACAAGACATCAGAAACTAATGCAATACCTCTTTTTAAAATAAATATTTCATAAATAATGAAACTTGCTTCTCCTATTTAATTTCTCTTTTTTTTTTTTTTGAAAACTGTAATATTCAGCACTAAAAATTGGTGTCCTTGACAAGAAGTAAATCTAACTAAATTGGTTTGGGAGAAAGAAGTTATCTAAAAATAATGATCATGCATAAGATTCTTTGTCCAATGCCTCATATGCAGAAAAATAAAAGAGCATTAATTAGACAAGAGGGGTAGGGGGAAAACACTGGCAGGTTCATATAGAAGCAGTGGGATTTTGGCTGCTCAGTTACAAGCACAGTTCAAACCAATGCCATCTCATCCCTCCTCAAGGAATGCCCGTTAAATAGAAAAGAGGTAAATGGTATAATAGCTCACTGCTCTGATCAAGTCTAAACTTTTAAGATTTGCTGGATGACCAGAGCTGGTATGGATGTCCAGCTAATGATTAGGTGACTGTAGGTCACCTGTGTTCTTATATGTCCTGATCCCAAATACTTAAGCATTGACTAGGAAGACTGTTGCCCTCTGTTTTTACATGCTGCCCTCAATTTTTACATGCTCTAAACTTGCAAGCACTGATCATTTCATGTCCCCATTCCTGAACCTCATGCACCCCCCACTTTATCTGATGGTTTCTTTGTGTATCCAGCCACTTCTTGAAAAGCTGGTGCTGGAGGCCCCAGAGCTCACAAAGTGACTCCTGGCAATCCCAAGCATGGTTAATTGCTTTAAACAAAGGGGAAAAAAATAAAAGGAAGAAGGCAAAATATTTTGAGAAACACAGGGTTTGATCCTTTGTGATCAGAATAGATAAGGATTTCAGAGCAGGGCTATTTTTACTCTGTACCTGGAAAGTAAATTTTAAATTATAAATGTGATGGGTTTTTAAAAACTAATTGTAATGGTGTTGAACAAATGAGCTGTTTTGTTTGTCTGAACTATTGGTTTGGATAGTTTAGGGAAGGAATTTTGAACATGTGAGCAATGAACAAGGGGTCGTTCCTCACAGGTGAAGCAGCTGTGGCTGTGCAGGAGGAGCAGTGCAGGCAGCAGATGTGGGTGGTGTGCAAGCCATGAGTAAAGAGCCTTTGCTCTGCTCTGCTCTCACTGAGCAAAGGGTGCCTCAAGCAAACAACGTGTTGCAATGCTCACTGGTATGCTCCAGTTGTTTAAGCATCCAGGTAAAATGGACTGCAGCTGCTTCTTTTGCCCACAACAATATGAAGCAGCTGGAAAATATTTTTGAAAAATCCAGGGCTATTTCTTTATGCAAATCCGGGATCTGCACGCATTTTTTTCTATACCATACCATCTTTACTAGATTTGGTTCAGTAAAAACACACTTCTTCCATTCCCTTTGAAACAGTGTTTGTATATTTTTTTGTGGTTTTCAAGCTGCCATCCAGAAAAGATTTCTTCATCCTTTCAGAAGAAGCTTTATGGTGTGGGATCCTGGGCAACAGTATAGAGAAGGGAAATAGCACTGTCTGCACCAGGCAAAGTGGAGGAAAGGAAAATTTTATTTTAGCCACATCAAAGCTGCTGTGTAATCATCATGCTACAGCAGAAGATCTGAAATCATCATTTTCTTATTTTTCTTTTCTGTATGATAGCAGGATATTAGAGTAGCCAAACCAGAGCAAATAGCTGGCTTTTGGGCATATGTATTTTACCTGGTTAATTGCAGAAAATTTGATTCTCTGAAAGAGTATAAAGATCTTCATCTTTTAATTTGTATGTGAACTACTGCTGGTACGCTTAAAGCTGCATACATTGTTTTCAGAAATCACCATGAATCCTCTTCTCCCAGATTTATACCATTTTGTGTGTATTCCTTTTTCCCTACTACTATCAAGTAGCAATTTTGGTAAATGACCCCCCTCCCGGGTGTTTTCCACAATCTGGAGCAGAACTGTGTTATCTTTCTGCCTCATTGACTTACTATCTCATTTTCAGTCTCTGAAGAAAAGCTATCTTTTTTCCCCACCTTGCTTATACTACTTTTATGTTCCATGAGAGCAAGCTTAGTCCCAATCCATGCCTTTTAGTGATAAAAAACCAGGCACTAATTTAATGTTCCATAATATTTTGTAAAAACATCCTCAGAAATCAAAGTAATAGCATGCAGAAAAGATTTTGGAAATGAAAGAGGCTAGTATATCAGGAGTGCCTTAAAGCACAAAGAAGTAAGTCATCTGAACATTAATCCAAACATAATAAAGTCAACACCACAATAAAGTATTCTATTTAATGGATTATTATTGTTGTTATTTTTATTTAAGTTCCAAGAGAATGCTACATTATTCCATATTCTTTGCCATGTGAATATCTTCATATTTTTTATACTAAACGGAATTTTAATCAAGCTCTGGAAAATAAATGAAGTTTCATAAAGGCAAATGAATATTTTTTTCCCACAAAGAAGGAATTGAAAGCCAAATAAACTAGAGCTTAAATGAGTAGGAATCAATATTGCATCCCCCTCCTGCTGTTCCTTCCTGCTGAACATTTTTAAGTGCTAACAGTGTGAGGTATGAATTGATTAGAATTTGTGAATAAAGGAAGGAAAACAAAGTACTTCCTGGAATATCTTCTAAAAGGTGTGGGACCTGGTGAGCTTGGTGAAAATCACGTGCTGAGATATTCTTTAATAGTGCTGTGCAGAATTACATCTCTAGCTCGTATTTTTATAGTCCTCAAAGCAGGCATAGTATTTCTTCTTTTTCATGATTGAAATAAAATGCTACAGGAAAACCAAAAAGAACTGAAAATGTAAACCATGGAGCACTGCTCAGCAGAGGTAATTGTCTCCAGTGATGGATGTGAAGCACATGCGTTTTGCAGATGAAGAGTAAAGCCCTCAAAGAAGCTATTGCATAATCTTTTCTGTTCTTCTAAATGTGCTTTCAATTTTCAGATTGCTGATACAAATCTCTTGGGTCAAATTTCGTGTCTTGTCATGTTTTCACAGTAGTCTTTTATGTAGACCCAAGAATTTCAGCTCTGCCTGCTTCAAACAGTTACACTGGACTCAACATTAATTGTTTCTTGAAGAAGAGCAAAGCACACACATCAGGGTACGCTAGAATTTTACTCTGTGTAAGTAGGGGTAGCAGCATCTTTCCTGCATGTTAGAGCAGTGAGAAGCAAAAGTGCAAGAATCAGACCCATCTTTAGCAAGGCTTCAGAATCCACATCCTATTTCATCCCAGTGTGTTTGCCCCTTGTGAACAGAATATCCAGCAAGTGTGTTAAAAATGCCTCTTGAAAAGGCTTAAACTATCATTTTCTTCAGGATGGTTGAGTGTGTTCCTTGTAAAACTGAACCAATACAAAACACAGAGAGATCTCTGTAATGTATAAAAGGTCTAATATCTACAGCCCATGTCTTCTCAAGGCCTGTGATATTCTCCTTCCGCCAATCCATTCAGTGTTGCAGTCTTTCCCATGTAAGTGTGAGGAGCAAAGAAAAGTGTGCAAGTATTGAGTACCTCAGCTTTATACCTTCCCCAAAGGATCTGTTCTTAGCAGAATTGACAAGATAAGACAAATGAGAAATAACAGCTCACACTTTTTTTTAATCCTTTTATTCTTAAACCATAAGGAAATGCTCTTAGCAACAATCTATTTAATGGTTATTTGTGAATTTGAGAGGTTTCTTCATTCTTCGTGAACATATTTACTAGTTTGTGTTCTGCTCATGGTTCTCTCTAACTAGAAGTCATGCAGGAGCTGTGAGTTGAAGCCTCAGGACTGACACCAAAGGACACACTTGGCTGAGCTGGTTTCATACAGGTCCCAGGCAGTAGTCACACTAGCAGCTCTTCTCCCTTTACTTGACTGCAAAGGTCTGATGTGCCATATAGGTTTGAGATGCTTAACGTTTTTACTATGTCAAAATTGTTTTGATAATGCCATTGATGCTTCTCTAATCTGTCAGAAATAGTTCTGAGAAGGTTATTATAATCATTGTAGAAACATATGTGCTAATTCTGCAGATGTGTTACAGTGACATTCTTGTGGGTTTTGTCTCCCTTAGGCATTTGATGGTGGACTGAAAGTGAGCAGTTTGACAGGTTTGATGCAGGTCTGATTGAGAGAATAGTTTTCCACATGACCAGTTTCATTACCAGACACATTAAAAAACAGTCTGGAGTTACTGGCCCTAGAGAAAAAAAATCAAAATTAATTACCTAATGTATTTGTTTTGGTAATGAGGAATGTCCTTCCCTCTTACAAAATAGCTTTTTTTAATCCATATAATGAAAGGAGAGTGATGCAGGGCTTGGCTTTATGCGTGTTTCTGTTGGAGGAGCTCTCAGACCTGTTGAAATGAATCATAATAGCACAGCATTGGGTCATCAGACCTTCTTTCCATCTTTGTACTTTTCCCTTTGGTTTTGTACTGCTTGTAAATAATGGGATAAAATACCTAATTTTTATTTAGAGATATAATTGTGTGTGTGTGTATACACATACCTATACAGATATATGTGTTTGTGCAGAGATATAGGACTCAATTTATCTTTTGGATTTTTCAGATTAAAGGGAGGAGTTTATCTTCATTCAACTGTAATTTCTTAGTAATTTCCATTCATTTTCATTACTTTGATGACATGGAAGTTGTTTTTCAGAATAGTTTGTTGCAGTAACATTTTTTAATCTCAAACTAAAAAGGTGCCCCTGGCTAAAGAAACCTTCTTGTGAAATGGCATTTAAAACAGATCTTCAAAAGCCTAGAGAAAATAGAGTAATATAAAAATTTGCCTAAAAATTAGTGTCACTTTTTCTATTTTCTCACAGTCTAAAGAGGCTACCAAAAACCACAGCTGTCCAGCCCTGTTTTTCCTTTTCTTCTCATTGTCTGTCCATTGTAATAATATGGCTTTAAGCACAGACTTTGACAATCATGATCTGCTGTCAGGTTTTAAGCTGCCAAGCAGCTTCTGGCACTGTAGGAAATGGAGCTTAGAGCCTCCCTAATCTGAGGTGTCTGCTTGGTGCTTGGGAGAGGATGTCCTCATGTGCCTAGGCTGACTGCAGGTGAGCACAGCTACTGCACAAAGGGTGTGGCTCTTGAGGAATGTTTAAACCATGAAATCTGTTGCAAAGTTAGCAGTCCCTGATTTTTTCCCTTTGAGTTTACAAAGTCTAATTTAAATTAATCTAGTTAAGAACTCTTTATCAATATTAAGTCATAAGTCTCCCAGTCTCAGCCATGGTGCTAATTGTCCATTATAGGCATTTAATAACATGTTTTTGTTTCTCTAGATTCCAGGCAGAATGAGTGAATTATTGTCTCTTGTAGAGTTTGTATAATTCATCCGTTCCCAGTCCAAACTTTTTACTGTCTCCTTCAGTGCTGCCTGCTAAACTTAACCAAGCTCCCCTGTCTTGTACTCTTATCAATGCCTGTTTACCTTCTTACTCCTTACCCCTTGGTCCTGGCCTCCTGACTCTTCACTGTCTGCTCCTTTCCATTCCCTATCTCCTGGACTTCTCCTGACTTTTTTCCCTGACCCTGATGGACTGATGAATGCCATCGGATGCTATCACACTTCAGTGTCAGCCCACATGCTCAGGGAGATGTGATGATGATTGCAGCCCAGCTTAATGTATGTGAAGACACCTGGGACCAAAAATGAACACCCACTGAGCCCTTTTTTTCGCTTGAATTCTTAAGATAGGTTTTCTGTGGCTTTAGTAATTTTTTTCAACATTGCTCATTGTCTGTCAATCCTAGAAATGGATGCTTAAATATGCTAGTACGAAGATCCTGATAAGGTGGTTACATAAAACTGTGACAGAGAACAGAGTTGATAAGTTCAGGTTGTGATCACAAAATTAAGGAAGGATGGGATTGGTAATGATTTTTTGCTCTGGAACGACTTTGCCCTGCTGGAGCTCTGCTCTGATGCCAGTGTATGTGTGACACAAAAGAATTCCATCCCAAAACTTTTCTTCTTGTCCCATTTAGGAAACTGCCAGGCAGAAATGTCTACGCCCAGATGCACAATGAAAAAGAGCAGGAGATGACAAGCCCTGTTAATCACAGTGAGGACACCCAGAACATCATCCAGGGTGAGGAGTTTATTGATGATGATCTGGACTCTCAAACACTAGGTAACGCAAGAGGTAACTTCGTTTTTAGTTTATAAATTTTCCTAAATAGTTGATTTTAAATTGATGTTTGCTTTCATTTTAGTTCTTTTTCATTTCCTGCTCAGTCTCAAGAAGATGCAAATGGTAACACCACTAACAAGGGATTATCTCAATCACCTTTTGGCTTGCTTGAGATACAGGCTAATGTATGGATGATGTGCTATATAGAGCATGAGCACAGAGATAGTAGTTTAATGTCAGGAGACTGACTTGGACAATTTTGGAGATAAGTTATATTTGGTAGAATGGGATATAATCTGCAACAGTTGAGTTCACTCAATAATCCCCTGAATTAGTGGAAAATGGAGTTCAGGCCAGAAGGATTTGTAGAGTCAATGCTTCTGTGATTTCACATGGATTGTATGGAGATCCATTGCTTTATTTGCCTTCATATTCCAATGGCATTTAAAGTTTTTGTGTTTAGAAACATTACATTTATTCATGTATAAAAAGTATAATAAGTCTTCCTTAATTTAGTTGTTGATTTTCCAGTATTCATGAGGTGATTATAAAGAGCCCATGAGGGAAATTTTCTGTAAGTATCTCTCAGTGCAAACGATTTCAGGTGGAAGTATATGTCCTGGCACCCTGTGGTTAGTTTTAATGCAACATGGAGTTCTGATCTATAAAACATTGCCTTCAGACTGCTTTCAGGTCACAGTCTGAAAATCGTAGGACAATGTTAAAAATACCCAGTTTCATTTCTGAAAAATTGTGAAAATGAATCAGATGATCCAAGGCTTTTGGGATTTGTAGCATTAGATTGATAGTGTGAAAGGCAATTACACTATCTTAATGAACCCCAAGGAAGAAGATGTGTTTTAGCTGCACCCAAGGTAGCCTGGGCAACACAGAACCTGATCTGAGGAGAGATTTCTTTATCTTGGGTTTCACCTCTTTTGTTTGTTGTCGATGTCTTTATTTTCATTTGCTGAACTTTATACTGCTTCTAGGTTCTTGGAGATGTTAGCTTTGAACACAAGGGAAGAATCCAGCCTCTTGCTTTGCTTTGTGTATTTCTATCTCTTCTTTGACAACCTTGTGTATGAGTATCACTGCTTTCATTCTGATTTTGCAAGACAACCTTTGTTGCTCTCCTGACTTTACCGGAGTTAGTTCCAAAAAAAAAAGAAAAAAAAAAAAAAAACCCTGCAAAAACAAAGTCTGTATTAAATTTGTTTGGTAATCTCATCTCCAAAGTCTTTAGAGGAGAGCCTGAATGCTAACAAAGTCCTTGCAGTAGTGCCTATTGAAGTAGAACATTCAAACACCTCTAGTAATGTACACAAGCCTAACTTATTTTAAAGGTAGAAAAATCCCTCATGACTTATTTAAAAGAAGGCATCTTTGGATGCTCTAATAAAGAGATGCTACCCTGATTTGTAACACATTTAGAATTAATTTCTGCTTGCCCTGCACTTGTTGCTCAGAGAAAACAAAAATCTTCCCATCTGAGCAGAAAATTTTTTTGCGTTAAAGAGTATAATATCATGATGTTTTGATGACATAAGAATGTAAATGTGATTTTGAGGTGATTTGTGCTTCAGCCAGGTTGTCTGCAGCAGCAGACTTTCCAGGAGAGTGTATAAAGCTCATTTTTGTGGATCATAATCATCCATATTTGTCAGCCACTGTACAGCTTTTAGACAGAAGATGTTATTTAATACATAAAACTACACTCCTGCTCACTCTACTGTTTTGTTATTTGCAATACTTTCCACTAGCTCCGGTATTGCTCAGTACTGCCAAGCAAATATTCCTGTTAATGATACTCTATTTTATCTGGCTAGAGTACGAAGCATGTTATAATCCCTGCTTTATATTAAATTCTGGTTTACAACATTATTTGCAGAAGGTTCCTCTGCTATGGAGATCCCTTCTAGTTCTGGTGATCTTTCTCCCTCCCTCTTGGGAGATGTCAGTAGCCGCCTCCGCTCCATGCGCAGCAGGGAGTTACAGGCCTGGGTTTCTGTTTGTTCTCTCTCTTCTCATAACTTTTGAATTTCCACAGTACAGTATTTCCAGACTCACCCATCCACTTTTTTTGTTTTCTATATATTTTATGTTGCCTACTTTATCGCAACCCCCACCTTGGGACTCCTCAACACCATTACCTTGCAGTGACTCCTTCTGGGAGAAGTGGCAACTTGAACAGCTACAGAGTTCCCTTATTGCTGATGCCGGTCAGTGTCCAGTCCCAGGTCAGTGGCATGTCGAATGGACGCCTCAGGTTCCATTCTCCTCCCTCACCTGCACCCCTCGAGACAACTACACCTTTATAAGCCACAAAGAGAACCAACTTATGCTGTCACTGGGATAGAAACCCTAGGAATTCACCACAAAGCCACCACCATGAGCAAAAGCTTTGTGCAAAAGTGTGCTGTAGGTACATGGAGCTGTTGCACCAACCTTCACCTGACCTGTTGTTTGATAAAGACACTCTCTTATGCAATTTACTTGTCTCTGCAATAAAAGGGGGATTTATTGTGGAGTACCTGAAATACATTAATGTTGGCCTTTTGTTTCTGTATTTTCCTAGGCAATCACTCAGGCGTGGTTTTGAGCATCAACTCCAGAGAGATGCACAGTTACCTGGTTAGCTGATATTTGCAGCTGAACACAAAAAACGAAAGACTCTTCCCTGTACCGTTTTATTTTTCCCTGGTGTGTCCCAAAATTACAAATATGACTGTAAATGCTGATGGAGAGAAGGTTTCTTATCAGTCCTGTGGAAAAAAGCATCCACCATCAGTTACTAAGGGTGAAGGATAACATGTCTTGTGTTCACTCTATGGCCTGGGAACTCATTATGGTTGAAACTCCAACTGTAGTAGCAAATCTGTAGCCCTAGGCACCTTCAGTGCCACCTTGTTTCTTTTCTGTATGTTTATTTTTAGAATGATTGACTGTAACTTTTTAATTATATTTTTAATTGAGGTATTCAGTGGAAGGCAGCGAGTCTTCTGCCCAAAAAGGTGATTTTTACACAAGTGACTAGACCAGAAGAGATGGTTGGTTGATCACAATGACAATTTTTTTAGGAGGTCAAGTGTTTCTGTACTGGAAAAGGACTGAGCAAGACACAAATGCACTCCTAGTTGAGACAAGCTCTTAACTTAAGCATGTGTGAGACAATCTAACAAATTTAGGCTTAGGCCCTTCTGAGAATTAAAAGAAGTAAAATGTTAATTAGGATATCTTGTAATATACAGTAATGCTCTTGTAAGTGTAGCAAGTCCTGACAAATGATCAGCACCAGTATCTCCCCCAATCCCACCACATGTGAAAGAAAAACACCAGCTTGATGCTATTTCCAGACCAGGTGCCTTCACTTGCAGACAGTCATTTTAGTTGCTCTTTTTTTTCTCCTGAGCGAGCCCTTCTAGGATGATGACAGCTGCCAGATGAGTTATCCTGTTAAACCCTAGGCTGGTGGCCTGTCTCTTTTTAAATTTCCAGAGAGTGTAAATACCTCTTTTATGCAGCTTTCTTTGTATGGTTATTTTTTTAAAACTTCCAATGACAGCAGCTGTGCTGGCTGGGTCAGAGTTGTGCTCTGGGTAGCTCTGCCATCTCCTTCCCACAGCATCCCTGTTTGGGATTTCCTCTGGCATTCGCCATTGCTGGTGGGAGTGGGCAAACCCCAGCCTGACCTTTTCTGCTTAGGTTGGTTTGACAATCCAAAGGGTCATGGGGATGATGGGAAGGGATTTAGGGCTTCCTGTTTCCTTCCCATCACCACAGGGCGTCTCAGCCCTACCAGCACTGGCCCCTTTTTCTGCAGGGAGGGCAGGGGAAGGGCTTCTGGAGGAGCTGCCTGCAGAAAGGCTTGTGAGTCAGGTCCTTGTTTCCTAATCCCAGTTTTGTCAATTGGGTCAGAGTTTCCTAATCTCAACCTCTGCATCCCTAGGGAATGGCAATGCAGTGAGTCCACACTCCTCTTGTTTTTTTTCTCTGTGGTTTGTTTTAGCCATGTAGGAAAACAAGTGGTGTGGTGAGTTTAAATGTCTGGCATCCTGTGTGTCACAGCTGCCTGGGATTAGGATGCTTCTCTCAGAAACCTGTATAATCTCTTCACTTTTTGCCTTTGATAGAGAATAAATAGCTCTGTACTCACTGAATGTCATACTGATGCTAGTGACAAGCTCGCACTCCACCTTGTTTAAGAAGGATACAGATAGAGCATGGTCCAGAATATGCAAACAGAAAACAGGGAATGCTAGTCAAATTGAAGAGAACTGTCTTAAAATCAGTGTATGCACTGGAATCATTCTTCCATGTAGCTGTGAATATAGAGCATATTATCATCAAATGCAGCAGATTGGGATGCAGTAATTCAGTGTAGTACTGTAGGCTCTCATGAACCCCATAGGATGTATGTGTAAAGCACAAGAAAATCTAGATTATAAATTCACTGTAAGGAACTAGGTGGAAAATTTAGAGAAGGTTCTGAAAAGCACTTGCAAACTGCTCAGGAAAAGAATTACAAAAATTGTTCTAAAATTTCTGCCTATTTAGCTGTATAGTGCCATGTAAACTTAGCAGAGAAGCAATGCCCTGGCTGACTGTTGTATGCCAGACTGTGGAAATCCAAGGTCTATAATGTATCTGAGTCTGGGTTTCTTGAAGAGAAGTGAATATACAAAACATGCTGTGAATTGGAAACTCTTGGGATCATTGCACCAGGGGCTTTTCCTCCTCACCAGCTTTTCCTGCTTTTTCTAGTGGAAATGAGCTGGAGCAGTGAATAAAATAACATTGCAAAGATCTTACTTGTCCCTGTGAAATAAATCTGAAATAAGTTGTTTGTATAGGGCAGGTGAGTGGCAAACCAGTTTCATGAACAAGGAATGGGATGGGAGCTCCAGCTTGGGGTTGTTCTCACATGGTTAGTCTGATTGGCAAAGGTCACACATATAATTTATGCTTTAACATCTACTTTAATACAGTTAATTCAGGGTGATTTGTGTCTCTGATCACAGGAGTCTTTTGGAACACGGTAGAATATTTAACTGCTTCGTACTCTAATTAACACAGCACAATGTAGTGCCTGTAATAATTTTTTTCTGATGCTTATTAATTTGATTCATGCAGCACTTCTGTGAGGTTGGTTTGTCATGTCTTAAAAACACTGTTTTCTAAAGATGTGTTGGTATTGCCATAACTGTATTACTAATACCCAGCAGATAATAAAGGAAGCCTTTGATCTCCTCACAAGAATAATTTTTAAATTAATTATTTTAAAATTTAGAAAGTATTATTACCATTTTATCATTCATGGTGTCTTGGTTTATCTACAAATGAAAAGACTCACTAGTGCTAGTTCTCAGATCTCTTGCACTACATCCATGATATCTTCATTTTTTATCCTTTATATGCATCTAAAATCCTGATACAGGAGTATTCAGAAACACAGAGTTGCTTCAATGCACAAGTGCTAGTCACATGTGTGCATGCACACATGCAGTATTTGTACATATTTTAGTGAAGTTTTTTGGTGGGAAAGGGTGATGTGGTGGCTAAGAAACAGAAGATGACTGTCAGATACCTGGATTCTGTACCCAGACTTTGTTTTCCCACCTATAAAATGGGCCTGATAGTAATTACCTACCTCACAGGCGTGTTGTGAGGCTAAATTAATTACTGTTTGTTCAGGATCATCAGAGCAAGAGAATTTTGTGAGCATAAATTATTAATTTATGTTTAACTCTCTTTGTTTTACTTGTAATTATTGTTCTTAAAAGTTCTCTACTGAAACCAACTGCAATTATGTATAAATGTAAAAAATGTATAATCCAAAAAAAGGTGCATCACTGGTAAAAAAAAAAAAAAAAAGAAGGTACTTTTATTGAAACACTGCTATTGCAACATTCTGTGATGTGGTAGCACTGCAACATTGGCTGTGATTTTGCTGTTAAATACTAGAATTGTCAACTCACTTCTTTGTTATTTGATTGAAAACCTTATAAAAATGGGTACAGTGATATTTGTCAGCAATGATATTGAACTATACAGAATCAAAAAAAACCCTGGCAGTGTACTGGCCTCATTGGCCTCTTTTGGCCTTCTTAAAATCTGAAATATTTGCAATTTCAAAAACACTCTGTACTTTTCAGAGTGCTTCGAGCAGTATGATCTGAAGCATTCCAACAGAGCCATCAAGATTTACAGCTGTTTTCTTTGCTTTCTCTTTTGACATTGAATGTTTTATAGGGCTTTGGAACAGCCCATCCACATAAAGTACTCAGAAATGCTCAGAGGACAATTAGGGAAAATGCACACAGTGTTGATTAATTTTTCAATTATGTAAGCAATATAAACCAGTGTATATTTTTATACTCTGTTGAAAAGGGTGGTGAAAATGCCTGTGAAGAAATAGAAGGTACCAGCCTGAGGTGAGATGTTGTTTTCCACAATTCACATCCAATTTCTTGGAACTCTTTTGTGATATTCTCATTGAATAATAACCTTCTGGATCATTTTTCTTCTTTCAATGACTGGTGTAATGAGGAGTAAGCTCTTTATTCATATAAAGTAGATGATTTGCTAACTGAACTGTAGACAAAAACAAATCAGTGCTTTGCCATCAGTAGTTCCTAGTGCAAAGCAGGTTTCATCTGACATGATTATCATGGTTAGCCATGTTTTCAGTCCACTGAGATCTTCTTTTAGTGGGGAGACTCTACTATTGTATGCTGTATCTTTAACAGAGTCAATATAATGGAACTGCAGTAATTTCCATCCTCCTTGCACAAATACATGCTCAAAGAAAAGTATGGGGAAAAAAATCTTTATAAGAAATTAAATATATGCATTCAGTTGTTGTAGCTTTTTGATGATGAACCAGAGGTTCTGATAAATTTTGAATTTCTAGTGTTATATCAAATCAATGTTCCTAAATAGATAGAATCGATGACAATTTCAGTCATTGACTTTTCCTGTGTTTCCTATTAAAAAAGTTTTGTAATTTTTCATTAATGAGACTTTGGGGGAAAAGAGAGACTAAATGTTTTATTTCATTGTACAGACCTTGCCAGTTGGAGTTATTATAGTTGTTTTGTTGTATATTGATTGATACCACTGTATTGTTTCCATATTCATTTTTATTTCAGCATTTTAGATGAAAGTAAGTGCGAATTTCTCTAAAATATTGGATTTCCGCCAGGAGTAAATTTATAAGCATTTACCTTCATCTTGATTTGCAAATCTTGATTTTTGAGATGCAAAATTTTGTTTTGTCTTTTCAAGTCCATCCAAAAAGCTGCTTCCTGGCTCATATTCTCTGATTCAGTCCCAGTTGCACATTGCTTCTACAACTCTCTTCAAGAGATGGCACATAGCCAGTGCTAGTCTGAGAAAACCTAAAACTTTCATCAGTATGGCATTTAATAGATTATAAGTAAGGTCTGCTTAGATAATTTTCTTAAGTTTGCACTTTCATGTTCTGTATTTCATTTCAGTATCTTGCCATTTGCCCTCTCAGTGCCATTTAAATGCATTTTTATTCCTGTAATGTTTTTGACTTATTTTTAGACTATAATCATCAAAGTTACAAATAACTCAGACCCCTGGTTAGCTTTTGCAATTAATAGCCTAACCCTGCAGTCTTTGGGAAATGCCAAGCTGTGCCCTCTCAAATTTTTAATGTTCTGTCCCAAGCCAGCCCTTCTACCAACAGATACCTCAGGAGCATTGCCTCCAGTTGTCTGTGCATGCTCAGACTGGAGGGGGTGCAGAGGGGTCATGACAGCCTAGAACAGCCCAGTTCCCAAATCTGGCTGAGAATGTCATGCAGATAAAGTTCTTCATTTCAAGTGTGCTGCATAAGCAGAGAGGGTGCATATTACTGGGGAAAGAAGAACCTGTAATGGCACTTCAGGCTGCTCTGGAGGCTAAAGAATGCATCCTCTTGGAGTATTTTTTCATGGATACATACAGGAAGTTAGTTTCATGATTTTTAATATGAGATCTCATTTCTGTAAGTCTTCAGTCCCAGCTTTTTTCCTCCTGTTAAATGGAGTAGCAAATTACTTGAACTATGAATTGTGGAGCCATATATGACTTCCATTCTTTTCATCCCTTTCTTTCTCCTTACGTGAAGCTTGTCAGCATTACGGTTTCCAGCTAGTTTATATGGTGGTAGCTGAGATGATCTTCTGTAAGATGGTATCTAACGTAAGAATTACTGGAAGGCTTAGAAATATGTACTCTGAAATATGACATAGCTGTGTGGAAAAAAAACCTTATCAAAGAGATGTTATGATTTGCTTTAAATACTTTTTGTTAGTATCTCTAAAAATACGTATTTTTAATTGAAAACTCTTTGCCTCTCTCCTTCCAGACTAATTTTCTTTCAGAAGCAACATTTACTGCCCCTGAAAGGAAGTGCATTCTTTCCTTTACACAAGTAATTTTGCTGAATATTCTTTCCTTGCAACCCTTGCATTTCACACAAACTTCATCTATCTTGTTCAGCCTTGATTTCTGTTTTTCTGTAGAATTTGCATCTTTACAGTGATTACTTGCAGTACAGTGGACATAAAGCCTTGTTGAGCAGCAATAATACAAGTAGCCGTACCTGGCACTGCTTAAATAATAATATGCCTTTTTTCATGTATTTTTTATGGTATAATAAGTATATTAATCACCAGGAAGGCCAGGCATTCTGAGTAACTTTCTTAGCATGTCTTATATTTCTATGTTATTTGTTGCTAACTTTAGCCAGCTTWTGATACTTATATTTAGTTCTTACTGGCAGTGTCTGCTCCTGCAGATCAAAGCAAATGAATTGGCTTATTCACTTTTTAGTAAAAGTATTAATTCACACTGCTTATTGATTAAAAGAGTTTAAAAAATCTTTCTGAAAGGGTGAAAGAGATACTTTTAATGAGGACAGCTTGTACAGGAAAGCATCAGGCTTATATCCATATGGCTTTTGAGATATTTTTGTTATGGATTTTGAACAGAAAGGATTGTGCAGAAGAAGCATAACCCCAAACATCAGCAACATGCACACAGGCAGTTTGCAAATGGTAAAACTAGTCCAAAGGAGAATAGTGCAATACACCACCTCTATGTTTCAGGTTTCCATTAGGAACCTTAAATGGTTAAAATTACAAAATATCTTCAAAACAAGATGCCCAGAGAATTGCCAAATTCACTGGTTCCATTTACTTGTGAATACATTCCTTTCTTCGGGGTTAGTCTTTTGAGATGCTGAAGTAGCAAAGTAACTGTTCATTAAGTCACCTGCATTGTTTAATGCTTCCAAATCTTTGCCAAGTAGTTTGTGAAATTATAGGAAAAAAAGAAGCTCAAATTTCCAATCTTTTGTGTTTCTTCTCCTTTCCCCCCCACCCCTTCTTCTGTAGTCCTTTTGTTCTCTTTCATTATTGCTGCTGTTTGTGGCTCTGCCTTGCCTGGCTTCTCCAGATGACAGTTCTGTACAATCCACTTTTTCTTCCTTGCTTTTTGTTCTGCTTTGTGTTTCTGTCTGTGTTTTTATTTGGATATGCACCCTACTGTGTCCTGACTGGTAGCAGGAAGAATCACAATGTCTTCCCCATTCCTGCCTCTCCTCTAAGCTCTGCTGTATTATCTCAGTCAGTGAGGTTCCCAGTGCGTTGTGTCACTGCAGTCCATCCCTTCTGTTTCTTTCCCACTTCAGTATTTTTAATCCTTTCAGCTTTAATTTTGGCTCTCATTTTCTCTAAATCTTTCTGGATCTGTTATCTTTTACTTTTCAAGAACTTCTCTCAGATGTTCATCCCGGAGAGCACATGCTTCTAGTTTGAGATGTGGATGAGTATTACTCTCCCTGAAAGAATAAAACCCAGCATTTTCTCTCTCACCAGTGTATATATTGATTTTTCTGATGGCCTGTAGTGAAATTATGTATTTAATTGGCAGAGATGGTTATCTGGTACATCCAAAATATCTTTCTCTGCCTCTTTCTGGGTTACAGGCTGACACATGGTGTTCCTATGAGTTTTGTGGAGTACAGGAAGGGCTGGCTTGCTTTGCCAAGCAGGTACAGAATTGCAGCAAGGTTGTGTAGAGACACCTTGCCAGACCACTGGGCTGCACTTGTATTCCAGTATGGGAAGTGCTGAGACCCAAGCTCAGACACAACCTTTCAGAGAAGTTGTTACAACCCAAAGCTGAAGAGTAGGTGAAGCAAAGAGAATTCTTTGTTAATAGAGGTTTGGGAGCAATTTGACTTGACAGGTTTATGGAATGGGTCTGTATGAAACCTCTCCTAGAGGCCAGGGAAAATGGCTTGAATTCAAGTTCCATAAAATACAGATTTAAGCAAAGTCACCAGATAAATTTGGCAGAATTATCATGCTGGAGGAGCTTGGAGAATTTAATGGGAGTAAAACCATTGAAAAGCTCAGCAGTATCCTGGAAGGGTACAGCCTGTCTTAAGGGGTGTAAGTGAGAGAGATGTGGGAGGAGGGGAGTACAGGACTAAACAGGACAAGGAAATGCAGGGAGAAAGTCAGTGTTAGCAGTGTGTGTGGTTTTACCACATGTTGTTGATTTTGTTTTGCTTCAGTCTTGAAACTTACTTTAATTTGTAATGGCAACTATTTTATTTTGTTGGTTGCATGCTGAGACTTTAAACCATGGGGTCTAAAATGATGCAGCATGAGAAACATGCAAAATTATCACCATCTCTGCCTATAATTTAAGACAGATCTGACTTGCAGCAACATCCCACCTGAGGTGGATGGAAAAGATGTTGCTTTCAGAGCTGAGATGCCTGTACATGTGCTCCAGATGATTGTGGGTCATTTGCTAATGGTGTTCCTCCCTAGCACAGCACTGAGCTAGGAGACAAGGGGAAGGAATTATTTTATAGAGTCTGTGTCTTGCATTTATACTGTTTAAATGTAATTTGCTAGAATGCCTCTATGAGCTGTAATTTTATAATGTATAAAGAAGATGAATGGAGCTGGTGTAGTATTCCTGAGGGTAAACACCAGTGACTGGAGTTTACTGAACATGTGACTAGAAATTTTAATTTTAGGAACAGAGAGTTCCTCCATTTCATTACACACCAGACCTTTGAGTACAGATCCTTTTTTTCTATTTGTCACTGACAGGCTGTGATTTATTTCCTCATGGGTGTAAAGTCATGGGTTGTGCTTGCTGCAGTGCAGGAGGCTCTGGAGGGAAAACATAATCAAATGGAGAAGTATACTTGAATTCTCTCTTCTCAGAGTTGCTTTTCTCTTATTGTCATTCTGCCAATAAACTGGGTTGATGTTAAAAGGTGATTAACTAATTTTCATCCTCTTCCATGTGGCTGAGGAAAAATAAATACAAGAAGTTTCCAGAGGAATAACAGATTTGAAGAGGGTGGGGAACTCGATAATCTAGCAGAGTGCTTTGAGAAGCTTCCACTTTTTATGCTTTACTTACCACTTATTTTTACAAACATGTACAGCACCTGTGGTTTACCTTTCTATTAAACTTTGATAGATTTCTTTGCAGAAGGAGGTTTTAAAGAATACCACCCTAGTGCGTTGCAAACGTGGGTTTAGCAGGCATCAGGTACTGCCCTTCCTCACCTAAAGGAAATTAACTTGGTGTAATTGCTCTGTATTTATGGAGCAGCACTAGGAATATTGTTTCATCCTAGACTGGAGGAAAATTTGGAGATGAGAATTGGAATGGGAGAATTTTTCCTTTTTAAGAGTAAAGGATGGGAGCCAGCTTATTTACAGTACATCTGTGGCTGCTCCAGCACAGGTGGGTGCAAAATCTCTTAATCCAGTTACAGACAGATAAATACAGATTTTGCTGGCATTACCTATGACAACAAAAGGGAAAATAATGGTAATTCAACCAAGTCTAAATAATATTTTGTGGCTAATTACAGCTGGAGCTAAGTAAGTGAAAGCCTATAAAATAAAAACTAGACTTGATATATGCCTTGCGAAGATTCACAAATCTTCAGGTAGCGTGTCTCACTACTCTGTTGTTAATGTGGAACAGTGTTTATTTGGTATTGCAGGGCCAAATTCTGCCCTATTTTATGGCCGTGCAGTTCCACAGACATTATCAGCTCAGCTTTGTGTTACAGAAGAATTTCATAGATGATGAATTTGAAAAGCAGCTGCAGGTTAAAACCAGTTTTCTTCTCAAAGCACCTGTGCTTACACAAGGTTTCTGACTGATTTTCACCATAATTTTTATTCCCACTGCTAGCATGAGAGTTCTTTGGATAGATGTAATTACAACCAAGGTAGAACAGAATTTTTAAACGGCTTTATGACTGCTTGGTCAGCAAATGCTTAACACTGTATCCAACCGGATTTTTGACCAAGGGGTTATTCCATTCCATGTGAGGCTTCTCAGCAGTCATCAATATGCTGTAACCCCTACCCTTAACATACACAACCACACAGTCCTCTCCTTCTGCCTTTGCACATTCTAGTATTTGTGAAAACAGAACATGCCTTCTCCTAATTTTGTTTCAGGTGACCTTGACCTTAAGCAGGTTTCTTTGTATACAGTAACAGGGCTCAAGTGCAGAATGAAATAAATCCATAATTGGTGCATTGTCATAAATGGGGAAAAGTGTTATTTGTATATTTTTGTAAATATGTAACATTTAATGGCAGTTTTGTAGTGACGTGCTGTTTTTGAGAAAAAGAAACAAATATATGTTTGAATATGCTTGACGTAACACTTAACTGTGATTCAATTGCACAAGCAATAGCTTAATCAAAAAGTCTTGTGCAATATGTAGTGCACACACATAACCAAGTATCTGTTAGCGATCCACAAGCAAGTTTTTGGCAACTGTTAACAATGGTGATGAACTGTGCAGTACAGATTATCACGGTCTCTTTCAGCTTCCAAACATGTAGCAGGCAAACTACTGTATACGTACCTGTGTACTCCACTGCATCCAAAGGTATGCATTTGTCCTGAGAACCTGCACTCCAGGTTTTTCTTTAATAAAATTTGGTTCTAAACTCTTGATTGATTTGTGTTTCTTTTGTGGAGGGGAAATGGTTTAAGCAGTCCCCAGAGTTTGTGTGTCTGTGTTTAGCAGTACTCAACTCAGCAACACTGAGCTGAAAGGCTGCAGCAAACCTTCCTTCTCCTCTTTAGACACTCCATCCTCCTACACTGCAGCTTCACTCCATTCCCAGGCAAGAAGGGAAAGTCCTTTTTCCTTTTCCCTGGGAGCTGAGTGCTGCAGTGTACCTGGTGGAGGGTGACATCCCGTGGTGAGACAGAAGCCGTGCAGCCACTGAATCACAGGCTGGGTATTTCTGTCTGGCTCAAGAATTCTGCAGGTCTCAGCCCTGATCTCCCTATGATAGAGCGCCATCAACAGAACAAAGGTATGTGTGTGTTCTTCCCGTGCCTTTATTCCAGTCTCTTATTTTCTTTTTATTAACTGCCCTTCCTTTATCCCACTCTTTTCCTAAGGAGTTGCTTGTGCTGCAGAAGCTGTATTCTCTTTGCAAAATAGAGGGGTCTGCAAGTCAAAATTAACCTTTAAGCTGGATGTAGCTGTGTGTAAGAATCAGGCCCTGACTCAAAACTCAGCTCCGAACTGTATTCAGTCATATACAAAGCCAGCAAACCAAAATCCTCGGAATTATGTCCATTGAACATGCCCAGCTACTAAATATAATATTTATTTCATTCTGTCTACAGTCTTTGGAAATGAGATGCAAAATTATATAGTGTATTTCTATAAAGTCTTGGCCTCGCTGTCCTAAACATTTTCTCCTACTGGTTCTGGCAAGGACTCTCTGTCTTTGCAAAGGTCACTGAATTGCTAAAGTCAGAATATCCCTTGCAATCCTACAGACGGGCATTCCTTCCTGCTTCAAAGTTGAGAGATGAGCTGCTTTTGGTCTAGCTCATACTTCAGGCTGGAACAGTGTTCATGGTTTGATGAGAGGTGGTTGCTGCTGTGTAGCTTGGTGCCTTCCCATGGAAGGTCTGACACTGGCAGAATAAAAACTTGATGGTTCTTTTCACTGCCTGATGCCCACAAGGGAAGAACAGAGGTGTTGCTAATTGTTGTGGTTGTGGATGTGCAATGTGAAGTCTTATTAAACCTCATACTGGGATAAAGCAGCAACACGAATTATTATACTGATTTTTTAATTAGCTATACAAACTTTATAGACTGCCATGAAGTTTTAATAGGACCACAAATAAATGACTTATTCACAAAGTGGCTGTATTTTGAGGCTCTAAAGATGGACAATTAAAAGGAAAAATAATTCCGACACGATTAAACTGAATTTTCTCAGCCTGTCCTGGTTCAGCCCTTTCTCATGGTGCCTGTGAAGGAGCTGGCAGCTGGAGGAAGGTTGTGGTGTGGGCATTCTGACCCTTCCCTGTGGCAGTCCACTCTAAATGTGAGGCTGGGTGCAGGAATGAAGCTTGAGGCTTCCCCGGCTTGTGCAGCTCAGCTAGGAAACGTTGCAATTTGTCATTTTAAGTTCTCTAAGCATGTATTGTGGCTAGCTGAGACTTTAAACTGCAATTTATCTTTACAAAAGTTGAATCTCAAATGACATCTCATTTTCCAAATTTAGTGCTCTGATATAAATAAAAGCAAAACTCACAGAAATTCTAAAGTCTCTGATTTTTAATGATGTTCCAATAGTTCTTTCCAAGGAAAGCTCCTGCTTTGGGAGGTCAGGAGTGAGAACAGACACAGCCAAGCTGTTCCCATAAATGAGACAACAAATAAAATTTGCTAATACTTAACCTAAAGGGCTACTTTACTTCAGAAACTGATTTCCCTGGAAATAAAAGAAAAATTCTTCCACTTCTGTTTCCTTTGCTGTTGTCATCGAAGTCATATTAATTGCTACACTATTTTGAAGCTTAACTGGTTTCAACATCATCAGAAGTCATGTTTCTATAATAAAACTTCTGAGGCATAAACAACAGCCAATATTTTTTCCTGTTTTTCATTAAGACACTGTTTTTAGATTTTTTTATTTTTGTGATTTATGCCTTGAAAGATGTTTTGCTTTCTTATGGATCCAGCTGCTGTGGAGAAAATGTTACTGTACTCTGACCCCATTGGTTTTCAAAAGCTAAAGCAAAATAGTACACATACTGCCTTAGTGTATTTTGAAAGTGAGAAAAGGATCCATTCTTGCCGTTACAGCATCATACCAAAAGCCAGTCTCAAAAAAAAATTCAAAACCCGCGGTACACGCCAAAAAACAGACTAAGAAAGAAAAAATTGTTAGGGATAATTCAGTGAGGGCAATTAACAGCCTATTTAAAAATTAATAATTAAACCAAGAATTAAACTTATGTTCAGCTCAGGACCTTGTGGCTGTAACTCTATTGGTTCTACAAAATCTAATAAGAAAATTATTACCACATGATCAGTTTACTGACAAGGAATACCTTTGGTAAGATTTAATTTTTTTGTTATCTAATAAATTGGGAAGGAATAATTCTGCATTGCCTTCATCTTAAAAGAGAGATTCTTGCTTTAAAAGACAAATTGAAAATAGTATGATACACTACTTTATAGAAGAGAATGTTTTTGTAACCGCTGGTGTGGAAAAAAAAAAGGTATTTTTCTGTGAAAGAAAACAGTTTCATTTATCAGTAGCAATGTGTCAGGGGAGCAGGGGGAAGCACACAAGGACACTTAAGCCAAACACACTTCCAGCCTCCCTGGACTCTTCTGCTTTGCCAAAGGGAGCTTTGTGTTTGATAGCTTTAACCAATAACTTTCTGCCGCGAATTTTGTTTATTGTTTATGGACCCATATAAGCTTTTAGCATCAATAAAATTCTGTGACAAATTCTGCAGCTGAATTGGGCAGTTGTTTGGAACCTGATCATTAATTTTGATACACTCAGTGTTTGTACTGTAAGTGGCAGGGACTATTTTGTTTCCCCATTTCTATAACAGTCCCCTCCTCAAGTTTTTGATTTTTTGCGGGTTTGGTTTTTTTTTCCCCCACACTGTAATGACCTTATCTTTGTTTTTCCCTTGAACTTCGTTTTAATATGATTTTTTCTTGTCTGGAGGGATTGCTGTGCCACTTGTACCATCAGCCATAGAGTTTATCTATTTATGGCAGGCAGTGCCCAGACTCTGGATGATGCTGAATAGGTCCAAAAGCAGATGACTGAGACACCAGCAAAGCAGGTGGTTTTCTTTTTTTTTTTTTGCCATTTGCTTCTGCAAGTTTTGTGAATCACACAGAGCCTAGAGATACTTGCTGCATTTTAGACCACAGGATTATGGCATGTTTGTTACTTTCGTTTTTCCTGTTGTGTTTTTAGTTTAATTTTTGTTTATTTTCATTTATTTTGTCTCTAACTGTTGTTATTACACAGTCCATGGACCTACCTATTATAACTCCATTATGATCTTGGAGAATGTAACTGAAGAAAAGAAACCAATTAACTACTTTAGAATATTGCTTCCCTCAGTTTGGGAAAATGAAATGTATATTCTATTTAAGCTTTCTACTTCATAAATTTGTTAAGAATTGTGGTGTAACAGGAACAAGAGCACAATCTAAGAAAAGCAGCAAGGAGTAATTAGAGCTTAACACTTCTCAATCTCATCTGTCAGTCATCTATAAGAAATTGCTACATTCATCTTTAAGTAGCCTGATAATCAGCTCAGTTTAATTTTAATCCACTTCCACTTCTTAGAGATAAATTTTAATCTCTTACATATTGCATAATTTATTAGTGGAGTTGACATCTAAGCAAACTGGTGCAGATGCAACAGGCAAGGGGAAAATACATCAAATTCCACATTTCCATTGCCAATAGACTCTTCAGGCTGCATTCAGGTTGCAGGAGGTCATTGCTCAGTCAAATGGGGATAGAGCTGATACCAAAAAACACTCATGATAATATCCAAACATTTTTCAGCTGGCTGCCACGGAAGAATGATTCTGAGCACCTTAAGGTGCTTCTGGAACTGACAAACACCAAGAAACAACACTGCAAATCCTTTTTTGACAGGTAACTTTATTAATAATGGTCTCGGATCTGTCGCACCTACCAGGTGCCAGTCTTTTTTCACAATTTGCAAGACTTTCTGAAGATTAAACTAGAAAGGCATAAAGTTAGTTGAAGCTACTAAGACACACATTTGAAGGTGGGTCTATTTTGACTTTTGTTTTTTTTTCTTTTTTTTTTTAACAGAAGTGTCCATGAATGTATGTCAAAAAAACTTAAATACACTGAGAAATACAGTAGAAAGGCTATATTTACAGTCAACTATAATGGGCACTGCCAACATATCCAATAACAAAAATAAAACAAAACCTTTTTTTTCATGTTTCTATCATGCTTTTTTTTTCACAGAGATTTTTTTTTTAAATATGATTTTGTTTTTTAAAAAATACAATAAGGAAATAATTACATTCTTAATATGAGAACATTATCATACAACATACACCCTGGGCCAATTAATATGAAAGTGTCTAACAAAACTTGATACTGAATTAATATTCTCCATTTGAAAAATCAAATTGCCACAATCATTTCATTTAAAAAAACCGCCCTTGATCCCCCAAAGTTATGATCTGGGGTTTTTTTTAAAAAAAGCATCACTCATTTAAAAAATACCAAACAAAACAAACAATTTTTTAAAAGCACCTGGTACAGTAACAGGCATTTGGTGAGGAAGTATAAGAGTAACATTTTCTTAGAAGACATAGAAAATAGGAGTTTTCCTTTAAAACAAAAGTCATGCTGCTCTATGGCTGAGTTTGCCTGGTGATCCTGAAATCTAAAAATGGTGAGAATACAAACTCTGTCGCTCTTTACAAAAAATTGTGCAGCAATAGTGCTATTCAAGGCAACAGAGTACATTTCACAGCACTGAGAGTGGTCTGTAGAGAGAGGTTATTTCCCAAGCTTTTTGGTTTTCCTCCTTTCAAAACCTTGGCCGTTATACAGAATAGACTAAAGCAGTGGTGGCTCTGTGGAGCCTTTGGTGGAGGAAGAGTGAAAGATGTTTATTTTAGGTGGCAGCCCCTGTGCAGCAGGCACTACAGGGGCCCAGGGTGCTGCAGGTGCTGAAGGAGAACTGCACCTACAGCAGAGCTGAAGAAGGCTCCACCACGCAACTTCTGTTTGCCTGGGCAGAGATTTAAACAGGCATGGATTAAAACCTGTCCTTGCCAAGGTCTTTTTTTTTTCTTTGATCATGGGATAAGGGGGTGGAAAGAGACAATGCCAATACTGGGTAAACAAGACAAGTGATCTGGCTTTTGACTACCCTGCATTACTTGATGCGGGGCCACTTCTTAATGGCAACTGTTACATCATTGCTAACGTTGACTAGAAGCCTAATTTGCATTATAAATATGTACAGATATAAATTAAATATTTATTGAAATATACAAATAAATAACTTAATTTGAAATAAAAAGCCTAAATGAACTTTTGCTTCAAATTTGTTTCTGCTATTATTTATGGGAATTTGATGCTGTTTAGTCCGTAGTCATACAGTACAGAATGTGCCCTCTAGTTAGACAGTTAATAAGTGACCTAAACTAATATTAAAAATTTGTGTTTTCAATGAAAACCACACTGACACTTGCTTTCCTACTGTATCTGCATTCCTGTGGCACTTTGTACCAAGTACAGTCACAGGAAGCAAAGAACCTTTTTCTCATGCTGGGCCCCATTTCTGCACTGCTGAAGTCAGTGGGATCCCTGGCCCTAAATGCATTTGGGAACAGGACACAGCCCTGCCTCCTGTCTGCTGTCAGGTCTTTTGATAGCTCTGTGCCTTCAAATCCCACAGGCTCCTGCAGGAAGTCCTCTGGCATCCAGCTCAGCTGAAAATCCGTGTACCCTCCAGGATTTGCACACACCCATTCCTAAAGGTGAGATTATCTGCAGGCTTGGCCATAAAGGGATGTGATCCTTGGTAACTGCTGCCTTGCCAACTTCTGTGATTTTAATTGCAGTCTTAACTAATTATCAAGACTCCAGCCCTCATATCTGTGATTTAAATACTACTCATATTTTGAGGTAATTTTTAGAATTAATTTTCTACTCCTCACAGTTGAGGTGGAAAAATATCTTGAAAGTATAATTGAAAGCTCTCCAAAGGCTTAAAAAAAACAGAAGAGAAAAAGAAACCATCTTATTATACATTCTCCCCCCAACCCCCTTCTAATTTTTTAAAACTGATCTTGAGATTTTGAAGGGCTTCAGTGGCAATTTACTGCATGCAATTTCTCAGGAATGACATGGATGGAGACAAAACCAGATTTTTTATAATTTTACAGACTAAAATGCAAGAGGTTGTTCCCTAGTAAACAGAAATGGACTCCTGTTTAAGAAAATCCCCAATTATTTGTTAAACTGTTTATAAAAGAGCCTGAAAATTATCACCTTTTCAGTCCATCTTCCTCAAAAATAATAGCTGAGGTCTGAAAAGACAAAGGAAACTAAGTACAGCAGTGTTCTATACCTCAAGTTTAACAATACTATATTATAAAAAACAAAACAAGACTGACTGCATAAGTTATTCTGAGTTGCCATTATCTGCTGAGGACTAATTTCAATTGTTTTCTTTTTCTTCTTCAAAATGTATAGAAAAGAAGCAGTATCTAAAAATACCTGTTTGCCTTTTAAAAAAATCAGGAACAAGTCATAGTTCAAGAACATGACCTTTGAAAATGACTGGTGCTTCAGAACAGCAATAAAGAGAACATACAAAAACACATCTGTCTCAAAGTTTGGCAGCTTTTTATCTCCCAATGACAAAAGCATCTGTCTAAGAAATATCCAAAAAATGCTTCACCACTGAGTTGTTGTCACGCCCCGCAGAGCTCCTGGGCTGAGCAGGCACTGCTGCTTCTGGGAGCACATTTCCTCAGTTTTGTTTTGCCATGTGAGCAGCTACCAGCAAAGCCTCTGCTGAGGAGTTAGACCTGCTCTGTGGCAGTGTTCAGAAGGCAGTTTTAACCTGTAAGAGTCAAGATTTCACACCAATCTTCAGCAGCGTTCCGGCCGTCTGATGCACTATAATTAACATTCCTGGTTCTCTGCTGGTCCAACAAAGTAAACTTTCAACTGTGACTTTATGCTCCTTTTTAGTTCCTATGGTTGGGTTTTTTTGGTTTTCATTTTCTTTACCAGTGGAGTTGGAAAGGAGTTACAGTTAATAAAAAGGGGCACACGTAGTTACACAGCAATACAGTAGAGGGAATACAGGCAAATTAGCGCCAAGCTACCATTAACTTAACAGAGTTATAAAACTTCTTATGTTTTATCACTTGATGTGACCTTTCAGGTGAGTCCTTTACAGCCTATGTCTTGGTCTGTAGTAGGTAAGGCCTTTATGGAAAGCGAGTGGCTTTGCTATGTTTATGTTCCATTTTTCATCTCCCATTCCTGGAAAGGGGGGGGGGAAAAAAGATACAGAAAATGTTAAAAGAAATCAGGATATTTCACTGATGTCATCATATCTGCTAAGCCACAACTGGGGGCAATAACAATTTTTCCATTAACTTTGCTGGATTCAGGCCACAAGTCAGGGAATGCTAACAAGTATGTTCTGACAGTCTGTGCACAGCATCCACCCTTCCACAACAATATACAGCAACCTATTGTCTAGTGCAGTGCAAATAAGCCGTGTTTGTGCTCTGCAGAGAGGACTTCTGAAGCAATTCCCACCCCACAGCTGGTGTAAAGCACTCAGCTCTCCCTGAATAAGGGAGAGGCTGATTTAAGCACACAGAGCTTTCTAAATGACTTGTGTGAGACAGCAGGAAGCCCTCAATATCTCTCAGAGCTGACAACAAGTGATTGCTTTACTGTTCTTCAATTTTTTCATTATAAGACTCATGGCAAACACATAATTCTATGGCTAAAAAGATCAACTTAGCAGAGAGACTAACAGGCAGGTTGAGCAAAACAAGTCAGTTTGCATTGCATTTGTTTCCCTTATATAGTGTAGATAATCCAAATGGAGCTATTGCATAGCAAGTTAAAGAAATTGTTTTGACTTTCTGTGCCTCAGTTTCCCCACCTGTTAGCTGAGGACAAGGACACCATCCACAGCAAAACATTTATATAATGCTTTTGGTCATGTCTCAGACCAAGCTATTGCCATTTCTCCTGACACCTACAGCACTTCCTATCAGTACCAGCAGCAGAAGGGCTGAAGCAGGATGGGCTCACCTTAGGACAGCCACACTGCACAGTCCCTGAACCACACCCTTACAGCCATCAGGAACTACTGGAGATCCACACAAGGTGGTCTCAAGCTCCAGCAATCCCACAGGAGCAACCGCCCAGCTGCTCCTGGCCAGGCACTGGGGGCTGCAGATTCCTCTCTCACCCATCCACTCTGCACAGCCTGCTGGCTTGGCTTCCAGCCTGAATTCCTGAATTTAACACAACGTTTAGGATCTCTGACTGGAATCCATTACTTATGCACGTAAATGGCTGTCTCTGCTGCTGAAAGCTGTAAGAGCACTCGTTTGGCTGAACAGCTGTATGACCATGACACCTCTTCAGCTGTTGTAAAATAACAGTAAAGGTCACAGTTGATGGCTGCTTCAGCAATGTAAGAAAAAAAACTCCTTGGGTTTAAAGGCAGACAATAATTTACTTTGTTTCTAAACTCGTGTTTGTTTTCTTTTTTTTTTTTTTTAATTTAAATGGTGCTTTTACTAAAATTCAGTGTATTTTAAATATTCAGTTTTACTCTTCAAATTATGGTAATTCTAAAGTTAAAACACAGTAGTGGTAAAAATCAGATTACTTCTAAAACTCTATTAAATGTATATTCTCTATGGGTATGCTACCAAAGCTATAAATGAAGTCCTTGGCTTAGCAACTGGGAGGAGAATTTTTTGAAGTGTTAAATAAGCCTTGAAAGCAGAAGCTTTTTTTGCAGGTGCAGAAGGAACTTTTTCTTTCTTTCCGCTGCTCCTGAAGGTTCACGCCAAGGAAAGAATGTCTACATCACCACTGACAGCCTGACTGGGAGCTGGGAAACTGGGACAGCTCCTTTTCTTCTCCAGTCCTTCAACACAAGCAAGATGCTGATATCCATCAGCCCACTAGTTTCAAAATAAATCAGAAATTCTAATTTCAGTTTTCTTGCTGCACATAACAATTTGGTTTTAGAAACTAATTTGATATTTAAATGAATATGTGAAATGTTTAAATAATTGCTGTACAGCAAGGATATTTGAAACTTTTAACTTCTCTAGGACTACTGACTCAGAATATTGTTTTCCGTATTTTAATTAGAGTCTCCATTTCTAGCCAAGTACAGATTAGACAAAACTACAATTAAATTGCCTTCTGGCTTCTTAAAAATATGCATCACTACCTTCTAGAAAAAAATTTAAAGATACCTGCAAAAAGAAAATTAAAAAAATTCAAATATATGTATGCATATGTGTGTGTATATATAGCATTGCCCTGAACAGCCAATTCCCCAATTGCTGTTCTTTCTCACACTTGTCTAACACTAGACCTTACTGCTTCTCTCTGTGTTTCCTTCTAATGTCAGTGCATCTGAGAGGAGAAAGCTTTTGGTGGCAGAGCTTCCAAACCTGCTGTCCCAGGTGCCTGATGCCCTCACAGGCGCAGCTGTGCAGGGACAGAGGTGCAGCAGCAGCAGCAGCAGCCCCAGCACACTCACAGTGCTGCAGCCTGGGGAGCAGGGCTGTGACACTCTGCTGGGACCACAAGGCTGGCAGGTGACAGGCTCAGCATCCTCCATGCAAGGAACAGGGCAAGAAGGGAGGCATTCAGCGCATTCCAATACATACCAGGGATAAAAAAAAAAACATATTCTGACATTTTGAACATTTATACAACTCCCTCGTAGCATTGGGAGGTGTGCCAGCTGCTGGGGATGCAAGTGCAAGCACAGACATGGGATCCATTTCACTCCCACAATCTGCACTGACATCCACGTGTGGGGAGCCAAGAGATACTCACGTGTGACGCCCTTTCCTGAGCCACATCTACAAGGCCTGGGCTCACTCCCAACTGCAAAGGGCCAAAAGAATTGAGAGCCAAATTCCACCCCCGCACATGTACAGCGACCCCTGAGTGTGGGGCGTGCTGCAGATGTGCACCTGATGGCAGCTGTGGCTGCCAATGGGCTGAGCACACACTGGGCTGCACTATTTAATTCAGCAAAATTTCACTCTTAATATTTAGTGCATGAGGTTTTAGGGAAAAAGCTGTTAAAGCTGAATTGGATACTTTGAGTTGTTTTTCTCAGCATGGGAAAAATATGCTTAGTTGCTCCATATCCTTTTTGATTAGCCTAATCTTATATCCCCTGCCAAAAATCTTGACCAACTTATCATGCCATCCAAAGCACACCAACACCAAACAACACAGCAGGGTTTTTCCTGTATGGTATATGCTGAGCATAAAAAATGCACCACAAGAAGGTATTCTTTACACTAACAATGTTTAGGCTTTTAAAATGCTCGGGTTTCTCCAGCTGTGACGATTAGATATCTGGATTTTATGTCCAGCACAAATCCATGCTCCCATTTGCACGGACTGTTCTCTGCTAGACCACATTCCCTGAGTATTGCTGAGCTAACATCCACAGTTAAGACAAGGTGCACACTTAGAGATGGTATCGTTATGGCACAAATTAGGGTATAATTGGAATACACAGATAAGCTTTAGAGCACATAAATCTTTCCTCAGGTTTGAAACACCAGCTGCAAACTTCAAAGTTGATTAGAACTGAAACCTATTATGCTGAGTGTAATTATTCTTAGTTGGATTTAAATGAACAAGGCTAACTGACAGGAAAAAGCAGTTGATGTCCACAGAAAGGAGGTAGAAGAAGGGTGAGAAAGCTTTCACAAATTGTATTATCAGGCAAAATAATTATATTATGATAATTTAATAATAGACTGATTTTTTGAGATGCTGATTTTTCAGTATACACTGCATTTAGGTTCCAGGCTTATGCTCAGATGCTGGAAATGTATATAATCAATGAATACATGTAACAAAATTTACTTGAAGAAATCCCAGTACAGAAGACATCAATGAAAAAGGAAATAGCCTTCATGAACAAGTGTTTATGATGATTGCTGTTTATAATTACAACTAGCAGTGAACTCTAAATAAACAAAAGCTTGGTCCCAAAACTATTACTGTCACCCTTGGTTATGTGCTGCCCACATGCTCATGTTGCTAGCAAATTTAGCCCAGAAGAATGGTCATACAAATCCCATTTAAACTAAACCACAAAAATTAGAAAACTGTAACAGTGCAAGAGAACAGCAAATTTGAGCCTGGTACTTGCAAGACAAAATTAAAGCAATTCAGCTTTTACTTTAAATGTACATTGAGTAGATACTTGCACAACACATTGCCATTAATTATAATGAACATCTATTCTGCTCTTGCAGTGGCTGGAAAAGGTCAGACCCAATCTTGTGTCATTTATAATCACTTACTGTAACAGTGCTCTTTTAACCCGTTCTCTGCTACACAGAGTAGTGGATACACGGACTGTCTACACCACAGACCACTTACTTTGCAAATTAAATCCATAAAGGAACAGAGAAAAACCTGGAATCAGAGTAGAGTCAAATCTGTCTCCCAAACTACTTATAAATTCTGCAAAAGGTTCCCCAAACCAGCAGTATTTATGTAGTAATATGAATAATTTAGATATTCTTTTCTTAAGGCAAAATTAAGACTTTATAAGAAAGCATGAAAAAGCACAGAGAAAGAAAATCAAACCATCAGTTCTCTCACCTTTGCTTTTCGAAGGACATGGCCTCTACATGGAGAATTGTTTGATGAGGGAGGTCGCTTCAGAGCTGCAGCACTGTTCACAGGGATGGAACATTCAGTATCACTAGTATCACAGCTGGAGATTGGAGAGTTTTCCAAAGTTCGGTGCTTGAAAATTGGAGACTAATGAAGAGTGAAAAGCCTATATTGAGTTTCCTCCAAGGAGTCACACACGCAATATTTTTTACTTTAGATTCAGAACTGCAGAACTCTCTCTTAAAGAAACTATATTCATAATAAGGATGAGTAAATGAAAAAGAGATTAGAACAAAACAATGTGCATGTGTGTTCTGTGATGAAAATTGAAGTTTCTTTTCTGTTAAACAACTATGGGTCTGATTAAACAACTATGGATAATCCAAAGGAACTGATGTATCCCTCTCTGATTTTTCTGTGATGGCTGCTTCAGACATAGATCTACATCAAGCTCCACCCTGAAGGTGTGAGATGCAGCCCTTGCAAAGTGTGACACAACTGGTAGAGGACTAGCACAAGCAGGTCTCCATCACTGCACAGTAACTTGGTGCATTTAAATTTCCCTGGGCTGAAGCAATGTCTCAGTTCCTGCAGTTCTACAACCACTGAGCACAAGGAGCTGGCTTTTTGCATATTATCTCAACACATCCTGCTGTGATGCCCATGTCTATCTGCTCCCTGCTGCTGTAGGAAATGTAAATAACACAGAAAGGCATTTAATTCTGCTCTTATTTCTTGGGCTTAATAAGCCATTATAAAACTCTCAGTTCCTACTCATTTTTGCTGGAGCTGGGAAGGTTGAACACTCCCAGCCCACGATATTGGGATTTGCATGTTCAATGGCTTTGCATACCTGTGGACTTGATGTTCCTGATTTGGGTTCAATAGCCAAGCCCAGGGTGATGCCACCAGCCAAGGCTTTCTTAAGGCTCTCCTTCACCTCAGTCAGTTCTAGTTCCAGGTTTACACGCTCAGCCTCCTTCTGCTTACACTCCTCTTCCAGCTTCTTTAACTTGTCTTCAAGAATCACTTGCGTCTTCCTGCCTGTCATTCACAGCAATTTTATTATTTCAATAAAAATAACAACATTAAATTGACACTTAGAAAAATTATTTTCTTTCTAAAAAGTAAAGAAACAAGGTCTCTACATATCAGTGACATGGAAAAAATAAGAGGTATTTTGCATAAAACACTTTTATCATGTAAAAAGTTTAGAAGGATAAATTAAATGCTTTCTATCATGTGACATTCCTAGCCATCTAGTCTGGTTTCAAATCAGTTTGGGTTTTTTTTCCATGAAATTATATTTAGCTAGTGACAAAAACGTTATTCCCATGTTCTGCATTTGTGAAGTTCTCACCACTGTAATTCCTTAGATGTGTGTATACACACACATGCATATATAAAATAAGCATATACACTTACACATATGTATTTTTATCCTACACATTTTGTATCTATATAAAAAACAAATACAGACATTACAGAGTATTGCTCAGCATCAAAACCAAAGTTTAGGGTGACATCTCTTCAGCACAGAACACAAAAAGCACCTCCTACCAGCATTGACTTCAATGGCAGCACGCAGATCCTTTCTCTCTTTGCGGAGCTGGGCCAACCTGTTTCGGAGAGCTTCTTTTTTCTTCAGCAGCTCCTCCTCTTTGCTTTGCAATCTCTTTGCATCTGCCTCCACACGATTCTTGCCGTATTTGTACTGCTCTGCATCTGCATGTATCAGATTGTAGTTAATTAGGGTTTGAACTAACAGTACAACTGCAACCTGGTCCCTGAGCCTGAACACGACATGAAGCATGTCATGGCTCCCCAAGGCAGGGGTGTTGCAACTGGATGATCTTCAAGGCTCCCTTCCAACCCAAACCATTCTGTAATTCTATGGTTTGAGAAAAAGGTTTGGCATTCCTCTTTCACTGGCTCTTTCTCAAGGTTCATGATTTCTGCCAAGTTCTGCAGCACAGCTACAACAATGATATGGGAGAGAGTTTGTTCTTTATATTTACATGAGGAAAATGAGAAATACCAGTTGCCTTATAGCACACTGGTTTTGAAAAATGTCCTTGCCTTTCTCTGTAGTTCAGAAGATGGAAAGGAGGATACTCTCTAGCTGTGAACCCTTCTTCTAATTGGAAGGGTCAGAGGAAAAACCAACTGCTTGGCCTTTTGCCTGGCTTTCATCCCTACTTCAAGTGCACATCTTTTCTCACCTTACATAAGAGAATACAAAAATATTCACATTTCTTTGATTCTTGACAGTTTTCTTTTTCAGTTTCTCATACAAATGTTTTCATTTCATGGCTCACCTATATCTGTGGTGTAGTTCATATCACAGCCCCCTCTAAACCTCTGCTCCAGCTGCAGACTCAAAGAAGACAGGTCAACTAAGAGGTCACTTTGTCTGTCACAGGCACACTCTATGACATGAAGTCATTCCTGACAAAGAGTTGTTAAGCTACTTACTTTTGTCTAAAATCTAGCACAAATTTCTCTTGTTGCCATTAAATCCACAGCTTCTTAAATAAGACTTCCTAAGTCCACTTTTGATCAACACTGTGTTCTAATGTCTATACCAGCTCCTCATCCTCCTTTTCCAACAGGAAGATACAATTCCTCTCTGCTCCAAATGGGGAATCATTATCCTTCCCTTTTCCCGGCTGTCCTCATGACTTTGCAGCAGCCACAGGTCCACATTTCATATTTTTCATTCCTGACTCCACTCCCAAGGAAGGCAGCAGTGAGGACAGATACTTACTGGATGCAGTGCGCTTCACACAGGAAACTGTTTCAGATTTCTTTGGCTGGCTATTTAAAGTTCTTGCTTTTCCGGCGATCCCATTAGTAGTCACAGGAGGTTTCTTGCTTTTAAACTGTTTGAAAACAAAAGTACAAATGGGCTCCAGCTATTCCCGTGCCACTGGCATTACTTTCACCCTTTCATCAAGGGCAGAGCTTGACAGAAAGCTGTTTGCTGCATCAGAGAGCCTTAACAGAGCACATTGATTGAGCTGGAGACAGCACTTCCTCCAGAGATGCTTCTGGGGGCTGCCTGTTCAGCAGGAGCTGTGCCAGCAATCACAGGATAACAAGGGGATGAACTCCCTGTTTCTGGTGGCATCATGGTTTCCAATGAGTTTAGAACACTGGCATTTACAGTATTAAGAAAGCCATTGTAAGGCAGAAAAAAAGGTACCTCTGAAAAATTTTTTACAGTAAAGACTCCTGAAACCCAAGTTTTTCAGAGTTAACTTCGCACAGTAAAACCTACCAGGGTTTGCCACACAAAAAATTGACATTGTTTCTTATTTACTATATGATCTTGACAGCCTTGTAGTGTATTTTTTTTTTTAACAATATGATTATTACATGTTTTTAAGTGCTAGGAGTTAACATCTCATTTTCTCCTTATACAACTTCTAACTACTACTTAAAAGCTTTTCTCACTCAAAAAGCTCTCTCATAATGACCAGAGAGGCTCACAAGATTCCCAGGAGCAGAACATCTCATGTTCAAGGGGTTTCCATTTAGAGGGCTCAAGGCAGTGAACCTGTAACCCTGTCCTGCCTACTCAGAGGGTTTCCATGGATGATGCTCCAGCCAAGCACAGGGCATACATATTCTTCGTAAGGGTTAAATTAGTTAACACAGAGTATAACAGGTACCTTATACAAAGGAACATTTATCTTAACTGTTGCATCTCAGATTAGATGGAAAACCACCCACCACTGTGATGTTTTGGTTTAAGCCAATGACCACCTTTCAGAGACCAGCTAAGGGCTCTGAGAAGGCTCCTGGCATGGCTGTGAGCAAGGTTTGCTCTGCTCCCCTGATGGGTTGTGCCCATCTGCTACAACACTGAGCTCACAGGACTTCATGTTTGAGGTACAAAAGCCTGTAGCCACTCTCAGAAAGCAGCAGAGACATAGGCTTATTTTTTTTTTACAGAGAAGAAAATAACAGGCAGCAATATAAAGATGGTATATATGAATATACACAACATAATTTACTAAATATATAACATCAAGTTATTATACATATGCATATTCAAAAAATACATAACCACAGTATGCATGATATATAGATTAGTACAATTCTAAAGAGCCAAATTTGCTATCACAGTCAGGTCATATGTCACCTATCAATTCTGGGATTTTTTCGAAGACATCTCTGCCTGAGGAGCCAGAAGGTAGCTAGACATGCATTCAGGTTAAGTGTGGAAGGCCACATTTATTTTTTTCTTGTTATTCACAACTGATAGGCAATCAAGAACATGTGGGCAAAGCCCTTCCAAGTGCCACTACTTGAACACTGGAATTTATAACTTTGCAATCCTGCCTCATTTGCAGTGGGCTCATAACTAAACTCCAGTGCTAACACTAAGGGACTCTATCAGTCCCTTCAGATAACAACCAGATAAACAGAACAGCCAACAAATAAAAAGCTTTGTTAAGTATTAAACAGTACAGTACCTGTGAGCCAGATCCCCTCCCCACAGCAGAGGTATTAGTGACAGACTGAGCAGAAGACAGATTGGATGAGACAGGGTGTTTGTAATGGTTAGAGGACAGTTTGTCAGTAGATAACCTATTGGCTTTCCTGTCAGCTGGCGGATAGCGCGCAAAGATTTTTGGAGACGGCAAGTTATCGTACAGGCCTGCGTTATCATAAAGCATTTCTTCTCCAATGTTCCTGCTACGAGAGGAAGGAAAGCCATCTTCTGGTTCCCACTGCAACACACACACCTCAGCAGTTAGTGAACAATGCACCATGCAGAACCTCCCAAGTGAACTTAAAACATTAGTGATGCTTTGCAGTGCAGCAGGCCCTCAGTGCTTAGCGAGCATACACTTACACTTGAACTATTTAGAAATTGGGGGGAGGACACCGTGTGGAAAGCAAGCATTGCATTCCACAGCTCACAGCCTCACCCTGAGCATGTTCCATATATAAGTAAACCTATCACCCTCATTGTTTCATGGACTGCACCTTCAGCTGGTAGCTCGAGCAGCAAGGGGGCACAGGCAGACTGTGTTAGCAGGGGGATACTCGCAGTTCACAGATTAATCCATGGGATTACATCTGGTACATGAGTTGTTAAAAGTAATATAGCCTAGCAGTTATCAGAAGCCAAGTTTTTTTCCATTTTTTTGTTGGTTTTCTTTTTTATTTCTTCAGACTACATGTCTTTCCCATGAATATCAGCTGCTGGTATGCTAGCACATTTTATTTGATGGAGATTTATTATTCTGAGCTACAAGAACTAAAATAGCTCTTTTTTTTTTTTATTTTCAGAAAAATTGAAAACTCAACAATAGTACTCTAGTGATTCATCTGATTAACCTTAAAAGAAACCAACCTGACTGCTGAATATCCCTCCTTAACCCATTCTGGCCATGGCAGTACTCTACTCAAACAAAGGCATGAGCCGAGAACTACACACAGACTGTTCTCCACACAAGTGATCATGCACTGTTCCCAAAAGGGGGTTTCTAACATTTTTTGGACATTACTGACAAACTGGAGGACTGAATGTCCAGTCCATTTCACACTTTGAAATCCTTAATTTTTCTTGAGTTTGCCCTAAGTGGAGCCTTTATTCAACAGCCCAAATTAAAAGCTGACATGGGCTATAGCTCACATGTAAATCTTCCTGAGGACCTCATATTGTTATTGGTTACCATCCACTAGATGTTAAATCCTATTACACATCTGCCTACAATCAGCTCTGCAGTTTATGAAGATAGAAGTGACCACTGTGGTTCTCCTTTGGGATGGGCAGCACCTACAGTCCTCAGGAATGCAGTTGCAGGGACTGAGAAGGGTTTGGGTTTTGGTGTTTTTTCAACAGACATTAAAAAGTGCCTGGTGTAATTGAGTCTTTAATTTTGCCCTTTCCAGTGTGATCTAAAAAAATTCCTCCTCGAGTATTATATTCAAGGACTTGGCAACAAATCATCAACAGGCAACTGCTTTCTAAATGCACATTGGCTCACATGCAGGTTAATGTAAACAATATGTCCCATGCCCTTATATTCTATAGGTGCGAGAGGAGTTTGCAACCCCCAATCAAAAAAATATGAGTCAATCTGGAAACTGCCCAGGGAGGATCTTTAGATAATATAATTTTCAGATGTCCACGCATTCAACACATGCAAACCATTTGTTGTGTGCAAATTCAGCTCTTACCGATCCGTTTATGCAGGGAACATCATCATAATGAAGTGCCATTCCACTTGGACAGGCGTAGCCGTTGGCAGTGCTCCCCCGGTATGGATTTGTAGATATAACCCTCCTGTTCATGAAACTGAGTAATGCAAAGCAAAACCAGTAAAAAACAGCACTTAAACCTAAGCACAAATGATGATTCAGTGGTATATTCCCCATGCCTGATTATGTAGCCTGGAAGCACAGAGCTTCTCACTTTCTGCAGGGCAGTTTTTTTCCTTTGCTACTCACACATTGCTGCTACAGCCAGGAACACAACATATGCTCCTGTTCTCCATTCTTACAGTGGGGATACGATTGTGTGAAGGCCAGGAGGGCAACAGCTGTAATTGCTCAGTGGCATGTTTACACAGGAACCTGCTGGTCTCTGTTACACACCAGCCTGACAGGGTCCCAGAAAGGGTTCCCTTGTTGTCTGGGCTGGGGAGAAGCAGGTGTTTCTGTGTGCATGCATGCTCAGGGTATGCATACTTAGAAAATGAGAGAACCAAGAATAAAATCCAGCAGAATTTTGAAAAAAATCCACATAATTTCAATTAAATCCAAGTTAACATATCTATCAACATTTCCTGAATAATTACTTCCTCAAAACCTGGGAATTCTTTTTTTCTGTATCAGGATTTTTGGCTGGCTATGGCACTATGCTTCCCAAATCTCTCTGGGTAATTGTACATGCAAATATTCTATATTCTAATTTCTTCCCCCTTATCCTCCCCAATCAACACGGTCTCTTGTTTAACTGGAATTCTGCAGAATACACGAGAGGTATCAAGAACTACATCAAGTTTGCAAAGATCTAACAATGCAGAAAATGGCAGAGTCATGTCTGACAGCAATAATGACCCCAAGTGTGAGTTCTCCTTTGTAGCAACTGCTGGAATTGAATAAGGTACAGAGTGAGATCCAAAATAATTCCCTTCCTACAGTTTCAGGTGTACATGAATGGGAAAACAATGTTTTCCATCCCAAACAATGGAACGATTCAGAGTCTGTGCTGACATTCATAAAATATGATAAAGCACTGCTAAAGCAGAGAGGGTCTTCTGTAGGGCTGGCAGGAGCTCAGGAATGCTGTGGTTTCAACATTGCTTTCTTTTGGCTTTGGAATAACATGGAGTCCATTGAATTTCTCATTCAGAGGGAGAAGTGAGGCTCACCTGAGCCACGGGAAACCTGGGCTCACAGGAGAGACAAACCTGCCCAGCTCAGTGTGAACCTTTCAAGGCAGTGTGGGGATGGAAAAACCATCAGAAAGAAGCTTTTCTTACTTCAAACAAACTAACAGCAAAAAGCCCAAGGAAAATTCCATCATAAAGATGTTTTTATCATAACTCATACCTTGTTAGACATTATTAGAGGGCTGCATTTGTTTACTGCTTTTAAAGAAGAGCATTATACCGGTGTTTCTGGTTGGTCTGAAGAACTGAGCTTGGAGTTACTGCTCTGTTTCTTTCTAGTTAAGAGGCTCCAATTACAGAAATATACAATAACCATGTCTGAAAACTGGGATATTCATTAGTGGCATCTAATGAACCAGTAGTAACTATTTCCACCATCAAAGGAAGGCAAGATTTATCTCAGTAGTTGCAAACAATTCATAATCATTATTTCAATAATTCTCATTAATCATGTTTTCAGGTGCATCCATGCAAGTTAATTGTATTCAGAAACTGCCAGAAGGAAAATGGAGAAACTTGCCTGGAAGCACTTTTTCTTCAGCTTTTCCTCCATACTTAACGATTTAGACCAAGGAAATTGATGGGACTGTTAATGAGGAGCTGATAGTTTTGCAAAGCATCAGTCTTAGTAAGTGAATAACCAATAATCTAAAGCGACTGAGCTTTAATGATAGCTGCATTTAAATTGGAATACTGATATTCATTATATAAAGGGCAAATGTAGTACTTCATTAACACTTAAGTATCATTGTAATTTCTCCTCATTTTCTAGCAGTAGCTGAAAATCAGCAGACAGCTACTCATTGCTTATCAGCAGGCCCTCACAGGCTCTTAAAGACACCCAATGAATTTTAATTAATTCTTAACAGGGAAATTCTGCTATTTTGCAAGTAGTTTAACATTACTTTCTAACATGTGGTCTAGTTGCATATGTTTTTTCACTTGGCTCCAATTAGTACCACATTTGTGCAGAAAAGGAAAGCCACACTGAATTCAGGAGGGAAAAGGTAACCATTCTATTTCTCTTAAATGTGGTTATGGCTAGATGCTGACTGAAGCAAAAAATACATGTCAGCACAGGATAAACTTTTGAGCCCTACTAACTTCTAAACAAATATTAATCTAAGTCTGCATTCTAAGTGCATTTTAATTCTACCAAAATTACTTGGTTTTCACAAAACTGGGCTTGCGTTAACACTGAGTCACTCTGATTTCTATCAGAAGTCATTCACACCAGACTCTGATTGAAGCTGGGCATTTTCCCTTGTTAACTTCTCTTGGCAGCTTGCTAATGGCAATAGGATCTTCTTTTGGAAAACTCCAAAACATTTTTCCTTTTTTTTTTTTTCCTCCTTTTCTATCTGTTTATAGTCATGATGGACAGACGGCGTGTGATTCTCTGCTGTATGAAGTCACACACAAATTCCAAATTAGTCTAGGGAGTGTCATCTTGCAGCAGGATGAGGGATGATGCCTTTGCCAGCTGTCTTCCCAGGCCACCCACTTTCTGGCCATGGGGAACAACTGCAGCAGGGCATCCTCCTGTCCCCACTACTTCTTCACTCCTGCTTCTAAAAATCTCATCTAGCCAAGGAAAAATGATGGTCTTTTCCCACCAAGGACTGCTTTAATGCCTCAGATGATTTAAACATGTAAATCACTCTATCTCCTAAGTATGCATTTCTTCTTTTAGCACAGGATCAGTAATGGGGTATTCACTTTACTGATTTGTAATTTAAACAGCTTCCAGGCTGCACCCTCTAGACACTTTCCCAATTTCCACCTCCTGTATTAAACCCCAGGAATTAATTGAACTGGGGTGAGTTTGAAGAAGTTTTTAATTAATCAGAAAGAACTTGAGAATGAAATACTGATTATGTGACTGACCAAGATTTGAATTTGCTATACACTGTCAGTGTGCAGCATATATTGATCACTAATATGCTGTACATTTCCCTATAGGTACAGCAAATAGAGCCAATAAATGTGAATTGCATAGCTGCATATTTCAGAATATTTGTTCTCTTCCAGGGATAGCTGGAAAGATTTTGACTTTAGTCAAAATAGAAGATTAAAATACAGCATTTGATAAGGGGAATTACTGAAAAAAGTTAGTAAAGACTTGAGTAAAGTTGCAAAGTGCCTCGCATCTTTTAGAGAACTCAGCAGGATCCCAACACAATAATCATAAACACATCTAACATGGTGCAATGCTGAAACACTTGAGGAGTTCAGTGTCTGGCAAAGGGGGAGGTGGGTTCTGATAACCTGTGCTGGCAGTGGAGTTAAGATATGGATATAAATTCTCAGAGCACTGGGAACAGCTGGGCAGCTCTCACCAGAAGGTTTGTTTGGCAGCCTGGATGACACTGGCCGTCATTTCCACGTCGATGTAGTCGTAGTGCAGAGCTCCAGGGTCTGTTGAAGACCCTGTTTCTGCCAGCAAAATTCCAATCCATCTGCCCATGTCTTCAGAGGAGGAGGCCTGTGGAGAGAGGGCAAGAACATAGGTCAGGCCTTTGCTCTGCCACTGGGCTGAGCATTACTGCAAAATGCACATTCTTTTGGGTTGACAAATTGCTACCACATTGTATCAGAGGCTCTGGTTTCATGCTGCTGAACTCTTAAAAACCCCAGGATTTCTTATTAAATCTGGTTTGCTAGAAGAAGGGCACTTTAAGTAAGCTATGTGCTCATCAGTTCTGATGTAATACAAAGTGGGCAATCCACTAAAAAGAAAAAAAAATAATCATTTAAGGCCAGTGGATTTAGATTCAAGTAATGCTTATTTTAGACTTCAAAATATTGAAAGCTTTAACATAACTATTTTCCTCTGTTAGCTGGGGGATTTTTAGATAGCATGACTCCTGAGAAGGAAGTGTTGCTGTTAAACAAGAACAAGAGGAAAGAGAGAACAAAATAGTTAAGAGATCTTAACATTACTTTTTGAAAAACTTTGCTACATTTGTCTAGATGATGGCATTCATCTTCCTGATAACACAAGTTAAAGTATTAATACTATTAAAATAATTAATTTTTTTTCATATTTTGCTGCAAATAACCAATTCAAAATTTAAACAGTTGCAAAACAAATATTGGAAAGAAGTAGCAGGGGAAAGGCAACAATTTGTCATTAACAAATTTAGTGGCTCATAAATTTCTTATTTTTACATATTTCATTGCTTTTCACAGTTCCTTGAACTGTTTTCTAGATTTTCCAGTTCACTGAACTACTCTCAGATCACAGGCCTGGTTGCAAGGACAGGAGACATGACCTGTAGTCAGAAACCCAAAGTAGTCAAAGTGCCTGTCCTGCCATTGCAAGCACCAGGCTGCCTCCTGCTCATTGTACTTGGTTTTAAGTGTCTTCTCATCTCAGGCTTTAAAAGATGATGAATAAAGCCCCCATAGAAAGCCTGACGCACCTAACACAAAGCTGTGTGCATGTGATGAGAGTCGAGAGACACACCAGGCTGCTGGCACAGTGCATTTTCTTAAATGCATAATTGTATTAATACAGACACTGACTGAGCAAAAGGAGTTACCATAAATAGCAGACAAATAAAATTTAAGAGCTTTAGAGCTCCCACCCACAGTGATCCATTCTTTAATTATTGCTAAGTAATTTAACCAAAGTTATTATATCCCTGATACAAAAGTGTGCCTAGAGAAGGAGCAGGGATATTTTAGGACTGGGTCAAGGGGAGGTCAGTGCAGAGGAAAGTATTTAACTGAGAAGATTTCTGAACTACATTTCATCTCAGTTCTTTTTCTACAACACTTACTACTATTTTTCCTTCCAATATTTATTGTTCAGCTCTGCAATAATATTATTCCAAAGATTTTGGTTTTTTTTTTTTTAGAATGGATAGACACAGGTTGTATGAAAGTGCTTCTCTAGTTCACCTTGAGGGAGTTCCTAAAAGTCAGAGCTGTTGTACCTCAAGCACAGCGACCTCCTGCCCGTTGCGGAGCAGGCGGAAGGTCAGGGGATGCTTCGAGTCCAGCCCCAGGATGACTTCACAGCCACGGAGTGGGATAGAAACAATGTGTGTCTTCAGGTCTGTCCTGTCCTTGTGCAAAATGAGTTTATTGTCTTTCACTCTGCACCAGCGCTCACGCCAGCGGTTATTAGAGAGCACATTGAGATATCCTGCAATAAAATGAAATGTGAGATATTTTACTCCTCGCTTTTTCTGAAAAGGAAGAAAAAATACACTTCTCAAGGTAATGCTAGCCTTTAAGTAACTTGTTCCTCTTCTAATAGAAAGTCCAGATGGATTTTTAGGAAGACAAGTAAATGACCCTGCTCCACTTTTTTTAATGAAAACTTTCACTGTGCCAATAACCTAGAAAAAGCACATAAATTTGTGATCCAGCTCATGTGCAAACAGCTGCTCTGTGTCAGTCCCTGCAGCAGCTGGACGTGTAGGAACACAGGGGTCCCCAGGACCTCAGTAAGAATGGGAGAGGCACACTGATAAAAAAAGTTACATCCACAGCTGATGTGCTCCCTCTGCCTCTCTGTGGGTCATGACCCCGATAACTGTGGCTGACCAAATTTTTCCAGGAAAATCACAGCTCATATTATATAAGTATGTATTGAGCTACCTTGTGTAACATCCAAAGGCAGTGTTTAAAAGACCTACTAAGTGCTGATGGTCTATGTTCTAATTTCATTTAGAAAGAAGAATGCACATCTGGTTTGCAGCACTTGCAAACCAGAACTTAAAAGATTGTTACCTATGCAAATAGAAATCAAATTCATATTGGTTTAAAATTCAAGAAGTAATTACAATACAGTATCCTTACATATTAAAATGATATTAAATTTTTTCTTTAAAAACCACCCACTTTTTCCTATCATGCTCTGTACCAAAACAGTGTCTAGGCATATAACATAATTAAACAGAGTTTTGTGGTTTTCCTTCTCTATGACATAACAACAATCATTCCAGACTCAAACAGCACAATCAAAGCAATGCCCATTTTTCCTGCCTTAGTTGGAAACAGAAAAAAAAAAACAAACCAAAACCTTTTACTTTTTCTTCCACACTACAAATAATACATGAATTCAGCATGTTGCTGCTTCCAAACAGGCTATGAGGAGGGAAATAAATGATATCTTGAAAAAGCCAGAAGTGAGGTTAAAAAGTTGTCTTCTATCTCAGACATGATTTTCATTTAATCCTGTTGGAGAGCTCTCCCTTTGGTTTTCATTAAAACTATGACTTATTATTCATTTTTCTGGGTTTTCCTTCCAACATTATGGTTCCAATGTCAAAGTGTGATCCAACAGGATATAGGAGATCAGAATCGTGCACGTCTTGGAAGGTGCTATAAAAAATGAGGATGTACTTAATCCTCTGGTTTTGGCTCCTTGTGATAATCACACTCTTCAGCTCTCCTCCCTCCTCCTGTAACAAAACCCTCTATCACTGTGCATTGCAATCCCTAGAAATGAAAAAGCCTTCCTGTGCAATCTAGATAGAGCTTGTTTTGAAGTGAGTACCTTTATTTCAGACAGTTTTTCCCCTCTGTTCCCAGTGCACCTCTCAGAAAAGCTCTTGCGAAACTTCCTGCTTCAGAGTTGAACTACACAGGATCCCACTTTTCCCCCCACATATCTCTGCTTAGACCTTCACAAGCTGACATGACCAAAATGCCTTGACTGTGTTCCCTGTTGAGGCATTAGCACTTCAGCTTTGTGCAGGCAGTCTAGGAGCAGTGATGTTGCAGCAAGAGCTTTGCCATGACTCCAAGGGCAGGTGGGTTTTAGTTTCCACACTAGCTGGGTGACACCTGCAGCCCTGCTGGGATTTTCCCTTTGTTCATGGGAGGTAGAGCCTTCTAAAGTGTAAAAACTTTTCAGCCTCCCAGAGGGCACCGAACTGAGCCAAACTGCTGGTGGTGAGAAACTCCTTCTAGCAAAGATTTCCTGCAATGACCAAAGCCTGGACATTTATATATTTTCCTTTAAAATCTGCAAGTGGAGTTGAGTAGAGCCAAATGCAGGCAAATAGTAATGGCTGAATCTGTATTTATGTCCATACCCAAACTAATGACAGAAATATGAGGAATTAGATTGTACAGCTGTGGTTAACATCTCACATAATGCAGAATAATCAACGGAGTATGAGAGCCCGGAAGTTTGAGCCCTTATGGAGGCCAGATGCTTTGGACAATGCATCTGGCTGGACACAGCTTTTCCCAGCTGTTCTTTTGGTCAATAAATCACATCTGTACTTAGCTGATGTATAGACACATATACATACACTTACTTAATCAAAGTTTGCTTATGTGAATGATTCCCAAAGTGTGGCTTGAAAACCACCTGTAATCGATGAAGTTCTCTCTGGTGGTCCAGGGACCTGCTTCCATCACCTTGGGCAGGCATCCATCACCCTTCATGCTCCATGAGTTCTGCCAACTGCTCCCTAATCACAGACTTCTGGGTTTCCCTAAGTTTTTCTAGTCAATTAAAGGGTAAAATCCAAACTCAGAATCCAGGGCAACTGCTTCAAAGCTTTTTAAGGAAATTTGTTTTTTGAAGGGATTGGGTGAAGGGCGAGTTCAATCTTATTCATGTATGGAAGTGTTACCTAATACTGGAGCACCAAAAGATAAACTGGAGGATATAAATACATTGCATTGTTTTAAAATAGCAAAGCTAAGTTCATTGCACAAAGTCTAAAATTTTGGGCAAATCTTAACAGCTACGATACAAAACACAAATATTTTCTGCATGCCTTTTTATACACTTCCTTGCACACTACAATTGTCACATGGAACAGTCAAAATCAAGAGTTAAAATAGCATACTTTCTAATTTACTTTTAAACTTTACTTTTACTATGCGCTATTTATTTAGCATACTTTTAAATTTGTTGCTTCATTTTGTCCAATATGTATCACTTTAGGAACTCATAATTACTCCAATCACTTTGGTTGAGGTCAGTTGACTGCTGTCTGCTATTCCATAAAGCCTTAACCACAATCTACTATAAAAGACTTGATCACTTTTCAAGAACCTTCTTCTATTTTGTAGCCTCAGCATATTTCATAATTCAGCCTATATTCATTTTATGCCCATTTGTTTGAGAGCAGCACTTGTTTCTTTTTGCTTCTTGTTCACATTTCTCTTCCTCCCCACTTCTGCAAAGAGCAGTGATTCCTGAGCCTGTGTTACAATTTTATTTAAAAAATCAGATTCTTTTAGTTTCTTTGTAAATGACAAACTCTTGATTACTCCCCTTGCAGTCTGGGTGCATCCTTCCGATGTTGGGAGAAAATTATTGCAGTAAAGCAATTTTAGACAAAATCCTAGGCTAGAATGTTATAAAGTTTTAATAGCAATGTGCATTTAAGACTCAAGGAAAAAAATCACTTACCACATGTCGGAACATCTTCTTCAGCTGATGAGGTCTGTTCATCTGTTGATGGCTTTTTCTTTCCTAAACCAATGATCTTCGTTATTTTTTTCCCTGTTACTTTAGTCACAGTGCCCTTGGCTTCTGTTTTCGAACTTTTTTTCCTCTTCACTATTAAGAAAGCAGAAGTGTGTATTTAGTAGTGTGTGTACACCAACCAATAGAGAACCTGAATAAAAACAGAAGTTCAGAGAAAAATATCCTATGCAAGGCAAACATTTGTACAAAATTTGCACATTTCAATGAAAGAAATATTATGTGCCCTAATATAATGATGTATTTATATAATTATATAATATATATGAAATTATCTGTGTTATAAAAATCATGGCATTCTGAAGGATAATAAAAACAAAAATCAATCTTGCAACTTTAATCCAATCAAGCTTCAAATCTCTTTCCACAGCAGTCATAATTTATGAATATGTATGAAATGCCTGTATATAAATTTAGCTCATATACACAGCAATAAAAATCCAGTCAGACATTTCTTCATTGTTTTCTTCAATGTTCCTAAACATCTTTCTCAAAATACTTCAATAACTGAGTACACAAAAAAAGACAGAATATGCTTAGCAAATTTACTTCTACGTACAGTTACATTAGAGATCTTATCACAATGGATATTTTAAGAAGACAATACTTATGAATTAACTATTAAGAAATTAGTGGGATCAGTATGAATATTCAGTAGCTGTAAATTGACCAGTGACCAGTGGAAAGAAAAAGCTCTCCTGCAAAGAGGTATTTTGTTAACTACCTGTCCATGCTTCCATTAACTTCATTTGATACTAGGAATATTACCACAGTGAGAACTGAAGCACATTCAGCTGCTGAATGCAATATGGAAAAGACTGTGGGTATGGTTTTTTAAAGTGTCCACCTGATAAAAATCCTAATTTTTTTTTTTTTTTAATAAGAGTTTCTAAGACGAAGCAGATTTGGGAAAAAAACCAGGCCTTTTATTTGCAAAACAGAACAAACAAAATAAACTTCAGAAATTACATTCAGTGGCCTAAACTGGATTTGAGCAATAGAGTAAAAGTCTCTGCTAACTGACAGGGCAGCAAAAATTCCATCAACTTGCCCTGACATGTGATTTTGATGAACAATTAATTTAAAATATTTATTAATTGAATTGCTCTATCTTTATCCCCAACATATCAATTCCTTTTGCAACAGGGAACACTTAGTGGTTATGGACTTGCACAAACTGAGGGAAAAAATGGGCAAAATGTTCACATGAGAAATGACTGCACGAATGATGAGCTGGGAAGAAGAATGCCCAGAAAATAGAGAAGCAGTTTGGGACTCACCATGGTATAATTTATCACATTTAGTTTAATTGTTAGCAATCATGGAACATTATTTAGAAATTGTATCTGTAGCCAAGACAGATCTGCCAGTGCTGAGTGGAAAAGGCAGCTCTGCGAATGCCAACAGCTGCCCCCAGCCAATTCCAACACATCCAGGTCTAATTATCTCTTTCAAGGGAAGGGTGTTCACAGCTCACATTGTGCTCTCCAAACATGCAACAGGCTCCCTGGAACCCCATCCTGTCAGTTCCTGAACCCCTGCTGGGGCACAGCACCTGCCCTCAGACAGGTTTCCATCCCACACAGCAACAGCCAAAGGCTGACTGTGGCTATTGAGGGGCAGATGAAAAGCATTGGAAAAAAACAGAGACAGAAAATCTCATTTCTGTGTGACAGAAACCCAAAGGAATCATTCCCACAAAGGCATGAACAGATAGTGGAATAAGCCCATTGTAGTGTTTTTCTGTCCTGTCTTCCCTTTACATTGCTGTTTATTTTTTTTCCTGCAGAACTGCCAGGCAGCAGAAAAAAGGCCTTCATGACTTCATCTTTTTGAGCCTGAAGAATATACTAATTGCCCAATTTACAGTGATTTTTGTCACAAAAGCCTTTTATTCTCATTTCCTTCCCCACAGCAAAGCAAGCAGCTGGTTAAGAGAGAGCAGAGGCTGGTGGTTGGTGCCAGCTGGAGATGATCATTCTCTGAAGCCTCCCTTCCCACATACTCCCTTCAACATTTCCTATTCATTTTAAAAACACATAGCATAACTTCATCAAGGCCACATCAGTCTTCTTGCAGTCGTTAATGCCCACTATTTTTTCTCCTATGTATTGAAAGACAATTTTCAAAAGCCACTGTTATTTTAAATGACCCTCCTTGAGGCACCTAAGCTGGGCTGCTTTTCCAGCTGCACCATCACACCTTCTGCAGGGTACCTGAGCCACTTCTGGACATCATGGTCAACACAGGTTTTGGGTCACAGATGATTCTCCACAGATTTCAGAGTTGTATGAAAGCTTAATATAAGATTTTTAAATGTGGAAAAAAATAGTAAAAATGTATAATGACTTTCAGGAAACCACAAACCATGACATTGTTCCATACTGTTCAGAGATCTGTATAGCCAGGAAGTGCTGGAATATGAGCCAGGGAGGAGATAAGGGAAATGAGTCAAAAGGTGGGAGACAGTGCTGGCACCAAGGCCAGTATTGACATTGTGCTCACTGCAGCTCACGTTACCCCTCACTTGACAGCAGCAGAAAAATGCCTTATCTAAGCTACACCACTGCTGTATGGCAAGATAAGGCAGCCACAGATTTCTTCTGCTTTGTGGAGGAGGGAAGGAGATGGGGAAAACAGCATAAGGGTTGAGTGTATTAGATATAACTTGGCCAGAACGTCCTCTGGATTTGGGATTTACCTTTGTTAGATTATAAGGACTACAGACATACAGCTCCAAAGTAGCATATGCAAAATTGTATACATGTGTACTCAAAAAATCACTGATACTGCATGACTATATAGTGATTTCTCTATATAATCATATGTAATATGATAGATTATATATGAAGGTATCTGTGCACACACATGCATATATAATATATATATATATGTAAATATACATTATTCTTTCCTCCTAGTATTTAATGGTAGCTTTTTTTTGCTTATATTGCCACTACACAGTTACTAAAAAACCTGTTACTTGCCTACAGTGGTCAACCAAACTCTGAAAAACTGTACTTTTGAACACAGAAAAGGCCAAATGAAAAATTTCCATATTCTGTTTCCTTATTCTAATTATATTGATTTTACCTGCACAATGTCTTCTGTTACTGCCAAAATTTAAGGAATACTTCTTGATATAGTTCAGTTTTCAAATTAAACTCAATCCTAATTAAATCATCCAAAAACATTACATTTTTGGAAAGATAAAAGTGAGGTATTTCCCTTTCTCTAGGCACACATTACTTACACCACACATACCTTGCTCTTTACCATTGCACACGGTAGTGATGCCATTTTCCACAGCACCTTCTCCATCTGAGCTTGGCCTCTCAAACGACAACTTCTGCAGGGGCAAAGAGACAGCTGACACACAATGTTTGCACCATCATAAAACCAAGTGTCATGAGTCCCTTTAAAATATAACTACTATTCAAGCTCTCATCCACTTGGAAGAGAATTAGGAGATAGAAACTTCAGTTTTAGAGGTCTTAGAAATGCACAGAGACAATAAAATAGTATACATTTGAAAGTGTATGAAACATTTGAAAGTGTATGAAACACAGTGAAATATTCATAATTTGCCATAAATTTTAATGTTTGTTCTAGGCTATAAATGTTGCAATAAAGAATTACATGGATCAGATATGAGTAGGGCAAAAGCTGTATCTTTAAAGAATGCTTCATACATGCATTTGCAATTACAATTTATCAGAAAACAGTGCATTCCTACAAGGTGCTTCAGTTCTTTCAATAGTGCAAGAAAGGATTTTGAAAGAAATTATTAGCACTGATTATGCTGTAATAGTTACGCAAGAAGTCAGGGTTCAAGTAGATAGAGCTTATGACAGCACAGGTTTGATGACCACATCACTCAGAAATTGTGAAGAAATGCAGATTATCACAAAAAAGAATGAATCACAAGATAAATTACACCTTTTCATGGCATGCAGTTTAGAAAAAAAAAATCATTTTTCAACACTTGAATTTAGTTTGTCAATACTGTGCAGGTGTGTGCAAACATGCAAACACAACAGCTTGTGCCTGTGAAACCAGAATTCTGGGCTGTCCTGGAACAGCTCCCAGGATCAAAGAAAAGAACACCACAGGCAGTGGTGCACTGCCACCAGAGGGGTGGCACCTGCCATTAGGAGTTGGGTGATGAAGACTCTGTCAGTGGGATTTTTAAGCAGGGATGCAGAGAGATTTGCTCACATGGATGCCTTAATGGAGCAGGGGCTTAAACTGGTGCTGGTAATGCACCAATCATTCATAGCAAAGCTGCTCACTTCCCTAATTCCTGCTCTCACAGCTGCTGAGTCAAGGCAGAGGAGTAGCCAAGTACCACGTAGGAGTAGCCAAGTTTCTCTATGGAGACAGGAACACTTGGAAGTGTCAGCCAAAACAGTGACCTCATCATGCCCAGGGAGCTCTTCAAGCACTAACTCCCCAAAATAAGATACTTTCCCATAAAACCCTGGTATAATCTTCATCCATTCTTTCCCATGAGTGACACCCCTGCTTGCTCTTTGCATTTTCTGGAGACCATCTCTGCATCTCAGACCCATAAATCTGCACCTTCCATAGCCAAACACACTGACACGGCAGAAACCTCAACTCTGCAGGATGTGTGCACATATCCAAACAAACCAACACAACGCAGGGACCGTGTGCCTGAAACAGCAAGGATTTACATCCAGTGCCTACCAGGGTCTCTTTGAGTAATCACAGGGAGTTTCGCATTCACCATTTTGGTAACTTTACCTTTTCCAGCTCCACTTTGTGTACTGGAGAACTAGACAAAGGCCCATCAGAGTCTACAGCTCCCGTACAGTTGCTGCACACGTCTTTAATAACCTTAGGAGACAAAGCCAAACTTATTAATTATTCACAAATACAAATCAGAGTGATTAGAAATTATACATGGATGTGTAAGGAGATGGGAGGGAGAATCACACAGACATTTACTAGGTTGGCAGGGTCAGACAGGATGATACTACAACAACTTCTCCATGTTCCCTCCCTAGGTCATTTCAAATATGACCTGAAGGAGACATAAAGTCTAGAGGTGGAAGGTTTCAATTTCTAGAAACACTAAACTCCAAGGCTCTCCTAAGTAAAGTAACCAAGAGCACTGCTCACTTCCATGACCTAATTTTGCAATATGAACACAGCTGACACCACCAAACTAATTTCATTACAACCATAAGAAAATGGCATCCAAGGTACCTCAAGCCAATGGACAAGATTTTGTATAACACACTACATAGATGCTCTTTTTTTGCTATCAGAGAAAAAATGAAGGGCTGGCCAACTTAGAGTTAATACTGCACAATGGTATTTTGTGGCGTTTTTCTATTATAATTGCACATTAACTTAAGAGTTAAAGGTCAAAATAATTGTAAACATGTTTGTAGCAAATGGAAATGGCACTTTCTGTTCCTAAAAAGTTAAAGAAAAATCTGCAACCAGAAATTTCTTGATATTTTGATGGAATCTGAGGAACTTAAAAATCTGAAATTACATAAACATAAAAACTACACAAGCAAAGATGTCTGATGATCCCCCATGGCCATAACTAAGGTTTTTATCTCTTTTATATCTTTTATTTTTATGCAAGGTTACCACCAGCCCATTATCAGCCTGAAATTGCTCGGGCTGATGAGAATAGGCTCTTGATCCAAACTCGTGCTGAGTTCCAAATGGAACAATTTTGATGTGGAAACTACTAAAAAGAAAAGGATGGCACTAAACAGTCCTTTCCCAGCACTTAATTTGCTTTTAAGGGTGAAGCTAAAACCATTCAAATGTTTATGGGCTTACAAAGATCCTTATGCTACTCAGAGCACATCATAAATTACAGGCATTATGCATCATAAAGAAAGGAAGAGCACCAGCCCCATTTGACAGAGGGAGAACCCAAGAACAAAAGAATGATGAAATCACTCACTCAATGACACTTAAAAAAACCTAAGCAAAGCTGGGAGATGAACCTACACTTTTATTTCTGAGCTAGAATCTCAAAACACTTCAGCATCCTTTCCTGACTGTCTGACTTACCCTATATTTTGTTCCAGAAACAAAACCAGCATTATTTGGCACTTGATGTTCTTTGTGACACAAAATGTAGATGTATTTGTGGCAGAGCATTTGCACCTCAGAGTTAAACAAAGCCCTGATTTCTCTAAAATCGTAATATTTTTAATGTGTCTGGAGTTGTTTTCAATTGCTGGTCCTCAGTATGGTGTAAATACACTTCTGTTTTCTTCCTAGAGAAATGTGACTGTACAGTTTCGGGAAACATTCATTTCTGTCTCCTGCATGACCCTGATTCAATGGCTTATGTTTTCAGCATCTGCTCACACCACACAGTTAGTTAATTTTGGCAAAGACAGATTATAATGGGAGTTACAGACAGAACAGAGGGAAATGATTTGGCAGCACTAACTCAATAGTATGTGCTAAGTCATGCACTCAAGTAAATCCGGTTCTTATCATACCCCACATATTTAAGGAGAAGCTGAAGTGTTTAATTGGGTTGTAATTAAATTTTGATTTAAAAGATGACACATTGTCAAAAGGGAGTTGGTGGCAGGATCTAAAGTAAATGCATATTAAAGGTCTAACACTTCATTTGGGTTCAAAAGGTTCACTGGCAAAGACTTGCTCCTCACCTTCTATGTGCAATATAATTGTGTTCAGTGCACAGCACAAATCTCCACCTCACCAGGATGAAATGTCTTTAATATATAATGGTTGCCTGGATGCACTCTCTATAATTACGTTTGCAGACAGCTGCCATTAAAAATCTGGTTTTCACATGCATATAGCTTTAGCTCAAAATTTTAAGGATAAAACATTCCACCAGTATTGCCAACTTGCATAATTTCAATCATAAGACTCAAAAGTTCTTGTCAGTTTTTTTTCTATGTTCCATCTTCTGGAGCCATATGAAAACAAAAGATTACTATTTTCATTAAAAACTAATTGTGAGTGAGAGTGAGGAATGGGTTCAGCAAACTTTTATCCATTGATATAAAATATATAAAACCATTAATAAATGAATCTCAATAGCTGCAAAACCATTAAAGAAAAAAAAAAAAAGGAATCCCCAAAAGTGTTATTTTTAGTAAAATGGCATCATGTGGAAGGCTACACTGAGAATACCTCATAATGGCAAATATTTCATTAATAGCTTTTCTCACACATTAGAGAAAGGAAATAATTCTCTTTTTCTCACAAATGCCTTTGTACATTACATGTATACAAACACAGTGTGATCTGCCAGAAAAACCAAACTGAGATCATAAACGGACTACCTATTCAAATATTTAAAATGTATGAGCAAATGTAATCAGAAGACAGAAGACCCTGTATTTCTTTGGGTAGCCTCAAAAATAAATATGTTTAAAATAATCTTTTGTTATTCCATTGCAAGAATCTTAAGTACCACAATTACCATTACAATGTTACGATCAGCAGACTTCAGAACAGCCACTTTCAAATGCAGACCTGGAAAAAGCTTCTGCAACCTGAACTGTACTATAATTTCTTATTTATAGAATTATAGAATCATTTAGTTGGAAAACACCCCAAAGATCGAGTCCAACTATTAACCCAGCACTGCCAAATCCACCACTAAACAATGTCCCTAAGTGCCACATCTGCACAGTATTTTAAATATCTCCAGGGACTGACTCCATCTCTTTCCTTGGCAGCTTGTTCCTTTCAGTGAAGGAATTTTTCCTAATATCACATCTAAACCTCCCCTGGTGAAACTTGAGATTTTCTCTTTTTCTGTCACATGTTACCTGGGAGAAGAGACCAACCCTCACCTGGGTACAGCGTCCTTTCAGAGAGCTGTAGAGAACACAGAGGTCCCCCCTGAACCTCCTTTTCTCCAGCTGAAACAGCCCCAGCTCCCTCAGCTGCTCCTAACCAGACCTGGGCTTTAGACCTTGAATCCCCAGGTGAATCAGGATATGTATCAAAGTACAGCATTAAGTGCAGTGACATAAGGCACAGAGGGGAAATATTTGCAGGTAGGAAGCTGGAAAGATTCCCTGCCCTGAGCCATGGGTGAAGTAAGTGGAATTTCTGTCACATGGTGTGTCTGGAATATTTCTCTTTTTAAAACTATCTTACTACAGAAGCACTATCATTTACTATAAAAAGCTTCATGCCTGCATTCACTTGCAAATTTCTGTAATTCTTGTACTTTATTTTAAAAGACAAAACCAGGACTGGAGGCAAAACACTTGCCCAATATTTATTCTTTCTACATGTGAAGTCAGAAAAAGTAAATTAGATTCTTTTGGCTACTTTAAAGTTCCAAGCTCCAGATAAAAAACACTGGCTCTATAGTAAAACCAGTAAGTCAGCTGCTTGCCAGCCAGTCCCTGCCACACAGAAACCAAGCAAATTCTGAGTAAAAGTACATTTGTAGACAGTTCCTTAGGCTGATCTCTTTGGGACCTCTAAAGGAATAAGACTAGAAGTTATCCTGTGCTTGAGGAGCTTGCAGACCTCTCTCCTGGTGGATACAGTGGATGAGCTCAAGGTACAGCCTCCCTACCAGGGGGATGTGATTACGGCATTTGTATCATCTTGTGTTCCCATGGAACTCGCATGAGAAACTCACGCTTTTAATATGATCGAGTTCAAGACAGAAAGCTCACAGCCTGACTGCACATTTGCTTTATTTTATGTAATCAGGACAGAAATCCAGCCAGCCAACCACCCACTTGCCCACATGTTTAGCAAATCCTGGAATTGCTAGAAATGGGATGGGCTGTATCCCTTGGCTCTGCCAATTAAATCTGGAAATAGGAATATGGCAAAGCTGCAATCTGCTTAAGTACAACCCAGCAGAGTGAAAAGGGTTTAGTTCCAGATGTAAGTCAGTATTTCCCATTCCTGAAACACTCCTTTTTCATTCTGGAAGAGTACTGACTTTCTGGGACTCTCTGTCACTTTGGCATGACTATCCTCATTTTCTCTCTTTTGTGGACTGTTTCATATGACATAGGTTAGTGTCAATACTCTCCTCCTTAGGAGAGCAGCAAAACTCTTTTTAAGCATTTCACAGAGAAGAAACGCCCCAAGGAGTTTACCTAGAGGAAAATCTTAGGCAGGAAAGGCAGAAATTATTCCCACCATAGCCCACACTTTAAAAAGAAACCCCCTTTACCTTCTGTACTGGAAAACATTATTCTCAGGTATCCCTTAGTCTGGAAAGATTAATCTTTCTGCCTGACTGCCATTTGTCTGAGCAGAATGAGGATGAGATTCCGGCAGACAAGCAGTCAGAAAGCCTGTCCTTGTGCCTGTGCATCCCCTTAGAAATACTTTTCTGACTTACTCAACCAAGACAAGCCCTGCATCATTTCTCCTGCGTGATTGCCATGAAGTCCACTGCTATATATGGCCACTGGATGAGGCAGAGCCAGGGAGGAGGCACTCCCCAGGGGCTGGGGAGGGTGGCAGGAGGCACTGCTGCTCAAGGGCAGAGGTGCCAGGGGAGCTGCATCCCCAGCCTGGGTGCTGTGGAGATGCACATCTCACTTTAGGCTGAGAATGAGCTAGGTGTGATTTAAATAATTTTCCATCCAAAGCTGTGAGTAGGAGAGGAGTATCTAGTAATCAAAGTCCCAGCCCTCCTGGGTTCTGCTCTGACTGTGACAGCTTGCATTTGTGATTTTAGCCAGAAAAAACTATTGCTGAGAACACAATAGGATGTTTGTGGTTCTGTATTCATGGGTGGTTTGGTTGGGTTTTTTAAATTTACATATACATCTAGTTCTTTTAAATAACGTATTGTTTTCCATGGTGCTGGTCACACACACACACCCAGACTCCAGCTCACAGCCAAACTGGGATGCTCTGGCTCTGCCCACTGGCAGAGTCCTGCAGACTGGACAAAACTCCCAGCTGCAGCTTGGTCCATCACCTCTGCAGGTGAGGCCCTAAAGAGCTCTTATGCAAACTCACTGACCTTGCTGTGTCTTGAACTGAGGTATTTTAAATCATGTTTGAGACAACAGGGGTGTAATTCCTGGGAGGTTTAATTTAGTTTGCACAGCCTTCACTGCTGGTGATGATGGGCAGTGGAGAAAGAACCTGGCCAGACTGTCTTGGGTCAGAGGACATTCTTTAAGTTCCTTACAAATTAACAAACACTGCATGGAAATCACCAGTACCAAGTATGCATCCCCAAACCCATTTTTAAAGTCAGTTTTAAGGCTTGGCCATTCAGCACTTGACTCCACTCAGCTACAAAACGGAGATAATAAGCTCTTTGGGGAGCACTACATAAGCCAAGAAAGCAATGCCTGAAGTGCTGAAGATCTCTAGCTGGAAATTCCCATAGAAAGCAAAAACAGACACACAATGTTTACAGTTACAAGCTCAATTTTATGCTGATATAAACTGGCTAAAGAACAGCTCTGTCAGTAGTTTACTCTTCAGAAAAACTGTCCACATAAAGACTGGAGACCAGAAGTTACTTGACTCCCTTCACTAAGCTCAGGGCAGTGAAAAAAAAAAAAAAAGAGATATTTTCACAGACTTTCATGAGAGACAACATGCAGTTAATCAGAGAGAAAAACTGGGTAGGTGAACCAGCTAAACAGCCCTACAAGGAATGTTGCAGAGCCTTTGGATGACTGGATACAGTCCCAACCATGATTTTATTGTCTCTTCAGGGCAAAACATCCCCCTTATTACGACAAGCTCAGAGCTGAGTGAGCATTGTCAGGATGACAAATGAAGAGATGGTTCCCTATGGCTGGAAGATTCACTGCTCAATTACAGACCCCAGCAGAAGAGATTGCTGCACGGTGGCAGAGCACCATAAAATGAAGAGAAGTTAACAAAGGGTGCCTAATGTTAGGGAAAAATGAAAATCAAGGCCAGTACTCCAGGAATGATAGATTACATGTCATGCAGAATAAATCAGAAGTACGTTTTAGCAGGAGGAATGTTAGGTGCAAGAGAAGGCCTTGGGACTAATCGCTGTGACCATTTCCTTCTTCTACCAGTTACCTCTAACAAGTTACCTCAATTTCTTTGGCATCCATGTATTTTTAATATTGAGTGCAGTTTTCTGTGGTCTAGTCTGAGGGTAATGCACACAAACCACACTCATCTGCACAAATGAAGCCACTGAACAAGCATCTTCTTGTAAAGTCACAGTCTTCCTAGCCCTTGTATTTTTAATGCAGCATTTCCCAGGGATGCTGACAAATAAATGTAGTTTTTACCAGTCTGTTGGATGTGCTGAGGCAAACAGGAAAATTTCAGACCTTACTTGACCACAAAAGGATGCACAGATGCACGTATACTCAAGCGTGCATGGAAAAAGATCAATTTTGGGTCAGTGTGTAACTGCACACATTTCTTCATGTACATTTTTGTGGGAACATTTTAAGACTCAAGTCTGGAAAATTCTACCACTTTTTGCTGCCCACCATATTACTGAGATGATCTCTGCTCCAGCCTGAATTTATCCTAGTTTTGCTCCTTCCTCTGAAATCTTGACAGCTCTTTGGTGACATCAGCTATCTGTTTCCATCAAGCATTTGTTAGCTGGTAAATTTGAAACTCCCTTTGTGGTTTCCAGTCTAGACTTCAATTTGCACTAGGTTTATCAGCTGGGGCGTTTTTGGTGTCATCTTTTCCAAAAAAAGGTATAAAGTATTCTGCACCAATTAAGAATTTGTCTTCCAATAGATATTTTAAAACTGTTTATTTAATTAACACATTCTGCACTGATTACATACATGAATTGGAAAAAAAAATAAAAATGTTTAGCTTTCAAAGGACAATCTGGCCTCCAAAAACATTTTGAGCTTTTTAGGATTAAGTGTAAAGCTTTAATGTGATACTTAACATTTGAATTCATGAGAATCCATTTTTCCTGGGTGGTAACCTGTCTCAAGTGGCACATACTGGTGCAGAATCTTTGACCAAGAAGGCATCTTATGCTCTAAATATGTGGTTGCAGAGCTCTTTCTTATTGGCAGTCCCTGGATCTGCCCATTTTATTAACTACAGAAATCACATGTAAGGGATAGAGCACTGAGAATGACCCTTGGCCTTCTGACTGACAGGCTGGGAAAGTTAAAATCTCCCAAGATGAAGCAGTGACCTCTTTCATAGTGCAACAATGTCCTACACAGAGCCACACATGATTTTCAGAAGCTAATTTTGAGTAAGGCTTGAATGATCAAAACATAATTGCTTACATAATAAAAAAAAATAACCTTAAACCTAGTGTATTTAAAAAAATACAGAAAGCAATGCTTATTTTATTTCTCCAAAGAGAGAAATAGCTGCACAGATCATTTCTGGTTAGCTGTGGGACGGGCAATTTGTACTGCAGAAGCAAAGGGCTGAAGCAGCACTGAGGACTTGGAAGTTGAGTACAGTAACACTGCCATGTACTTGAAAGATTTCATTATTAGAGAGCTTTGCAGCATGAAGGAGCTAAATAAAGTGCTGTCAGACTGTCTCCAAATGCTTTGCAGACACACAGAATACACAACTGTGTGAACATGCAACTGCACAAAATCCCTCTTTTTTTCTCATTTTGAAGCAGCAGGAATGCATCTGGGATATGGAAAAATCTCGTACTGCTCTGTCTGCCTGTGTGGGGATGCTTTATATACAATTTAAAAAATAAAACAATTTTTATGAAAGAACATCTGATAGATGCCAATGAATTCAGTATTACTAAACCCGAATTTAGAACAACACAGGAAATAAGGGTGCAGTTACTATGATCTAATTACAGTGGAATTCCCTTGGAAGGGAATATGACTTATGAACTTCTTTTCATTCCAATCAGTGGTTTTGAAATGCTAGCTGAACTAGTGGGACACTTACATGACTTTAAAACTTAGAACAAGATACTGATGTTAGAAGAAGCCTAATAAATACATGGCTGGGATTAGTTGCTATTAAAATGACAATAGAGAGAGCATTTTCTAAGCCAGGATACAAAGTCACAGTAAAAACCAAACACACATAAACCACAAACCCCCAAAAGGTATATTCAAATATTGCAAAATAGGAAATTACAGATTAATTTTCCATTTAGAACATTAGCCCACAGCAGAATTTATACCGCTTAAGCTGCATTTTATGTCTCCCTCTTCTGCAGAAAAATTATCTGCCATCAGGAAATTCCTATGTGTTTAATTCAATTGTATTTGGAAAAATACAATTTATTCTTAAACAAATAAGTACCATATAAGGTTAGATCAGAGCACAGCATGGAGAATGCCTGATGAGTCGGATGCATTCAGATTTATACATGTATTTAAAAAGCTGGATTTCAAGGTCTTAAAACAGTTGCTACTGCAACTGCAGTGATTGTTTCCCACACTACTTCACTGACCTCCACCTTTGAGACTGGCAAAGTCCAACATAAATACTAGTAATCTGGTTAGGATCTGTAACTGCAGCCCTTGCCTTGGGATTTTCCATGTTTGCAGACACTGAACAGAGAGGAATAGAAGATGACAAAATTGTGTTCCCTCGGAAGTCTGCATTCCCAGGACAAACCATAACAGAGAATATATTGCTAAACCAGAATTAGGAAACCTGAATGGCCTTCAGGAAGCTGGAGGATTTTTCTCCATCCAGAACAATTCAAACAGATATCTCCTCAGAGAATCTTCCTTTTAAAAAGGTGATGTCATGCCAAAAATAATATGGGTGCCAGTTGCCTCCACCTGAGGGAATCTGAACCTTCCACTTACCACCAGTGTGCTCTAACTATCAAATCTTTCTGGAAAATGAACTGGAGAAGAAGATGGAAGGGAATTTGCCACCTCTCCTCTTTGTGCAGGATTACTGTGCTATTAGTAGTGAAAACTATCAGAGCAGCAGCACTGGGCTAACCCTGAGCAATTACTTTGAGGCCAGAACTTAAAGTTTGTATTTCTGCAGTCCCAAGCTGGAAGGGATTTAAGTGGTCTGGATTTGTGTGGAAGTTGCTGTCTGTGTCTCAGTTTGTAACAGCAATGAGCAATGTGAGCACTCAGAGGACAGAAAAAGTCCTGGCCAGAAAACCCCCCCTTACCTTTAGCCACTGCTCTGCCTGCTCTTTGCTCTGCACAGCCAGAACCAGGGCATCTGCTCCTTGGTGAGAGATTTTCAGCTCATGCTTCTTCTTTTTGCTGTCTTTGGGAATATAGGTGATACTGCAGTCATTCAGGAGCAGCTCCATCTGGGGCTGCTGGTCCTTGGAGCTTTTGTAACACTAAATAAACATAAGGGAAGTTCCAGAGTTAGATATTGCCTTTCTGAACCTCGGGGGGAAGCTCTCATTACATAAAAATGCTACAATTTTAATTCATAAAATTTTGAATATATTTTACACATCCTTTTACCACATACCACGGAGTTCAGCCAGAGAGAGATCATCCACTCTGTAAAGCAAAATTATTTCCAGACTGACAATAATAGATGTCTTTTATTGCAGGACAGGTACAACATATGGAGAGCATTAAGTGACTCTGCATCATCCTTATGACTCAACCTTGACCTTGCTCAGGTAGGAAGAGGGTGATTTAGGATATCTGTTCACATGTAGCAGCAGAATAAACTTGTAACCTAACAATTTTAAAACCCAGATGTTTACCTCACCCTCCAGTGACATACCAGCATATGAAGGCAAATCTCCATCAGTGCCTAGACACTGCAATTTCAAAAATGCTGGCACATGCCTTACTCATCTGTTTATTTTCTTAAGATAAGTAAATAAAATCATAGAAAGTGGGTAAAATCACACTTTTTCAGTTAATACAGTCTAATAGTCCCTGCACAAATGCCCATGTTACTTTATTTTGTAAGCTCCTGGCTACAATGACTTACATTTTTACTCTCACTAGTAAATGCTGCCCATGAACAGCCATTTCATGCTGGGTCACTGATGACCTGTTCTCTGTTGGAACTGGTGATCTGAAGACAGAGATCACCTTTTTACATCACTGCAGACTCAGTCTCCAATCCCACCTTCCAACATATCAGCACAGCTGAGGCTCCCAAAGCTGTTGCAGTGCCAGCTGCAGAAAATGTTTAACTCTCTGTATGAATGCCCAGCTATTTTATATACTTGTTTAATTGGGCTTTCACTCACACAAACAAGTGCTAAGGCTAACTAGTAGCTGCATACAAAGAATAGATGAGCATTTATGTGACTAGAGGAAAACACATGAACTTCTGCATGTCTGCAGCAGTACTCATGCCAGGATGCAATTGTCAGGAAGACAGCAGCTGACAAAACTATGTTATAAACACTCCAAGTTAGGCTAGCAAATACAGCCAACTCTAAACCAGCCTCTGCAGATCACCAACACTGGAGATTCCCTCTGCAAAGCCCATTATACCAAAGTTTCAGAAATTTGGTCACACATTTTAAATTTGAAACATTTGAAAAATACTAAGTTTTCAAGCTATAAAATCTTGAAGATATACAGCATTCTTCATTTTAAGAATCAATAAACAGCTTGTAATTCCTTTTATATTAACCTAAATATTTTATTTATAATTATGCATTGCTAAAACTGAAGTATGTATATGTTAAAAGATTTCAAGTGAAAAATGAGTCCCTAACGGATTTTAAGTGAAAAGCAATTTCCTACTAAATGTTATTTTTTATGTCTAATTCTAATTAAAATATTTTTGTTTTATGATGACAGCTGCATTTATGACACAAGCAATTACTAATCCCTATGAACACATATTTGTTTTACTTGCATATCTCATAAGTTAACTGTCCAAGTCCTCCTTCAAACAATAAACCAATCTTGTGTAACTTGGTCGTTAGACTCCAATTGTGATTTTTATTTTCTTAATCCCCATTATAGAATTACTGAAAGATGATCCCAGTAAGGAAAAAAAAAAGCTTTTCAGACCACACATGTGAGTAAAGGAAATGAAAATATAAAAAATAACATATTTTTATATGGAACAATAAATGTTATTGTAGAACAAATGCTGTATGACTTCAGGGAATAATCTGTTTCTCTGTCTCTTTTTTTCCTTTCTTCAAGCTGTTATCAGATGATCCTGAAATCTGATATGATACTGATATATGGGGATAATGTGCATTAAGCATAATGGCATTATAAGAATATAATAAAAACTGAATCAAAAACAAATTTCTTTTCAACATTTAAATACAGTAGGATACAAAAATTAAAGCTACTGCAAGCTAGCAAATGAATTCCAACCATATTTTCACAAACCTCTTACCTCCACTTCACACCCTGCTATTTTCTATACTGCCATAAGCACAAATGCACTTGGAAAGCGAACACACCTAAACTACACTGTACCATTGTAGAACAGAGAGGTTCTACAGAACATGTTCTGTGACCTGTTAACCAGCTTTTAACATTTGGGACATTGCAGCAATTGCTAGCTATGCCATTAGGTACAATGGCTGGAAGCACCGTATCACAAGGCAGGAGCACCAATGAACTCCAACTTATTGATTAACACAAGCATTAGCTTGCTCATAATGACACACAGTAAGTGTTTCCCCCAGTTAAGGTCTCTTTTCAGAAAACAAAAATACATCTATGAGCAGATAATTCATGGAATCTTTCACTGGTGCCTCCAATCAGAAAGAAGCATCACCAGATTTGCTTAAGGAATAAATACATCCACTTGTTTCCATCCCTTTTATAATGCAGCTGTGCATCATGTGAATTCTGCACCGTAATTACTGCAGAACAGATGGCAAAGGTTTGGTTTAAAGTGTATACATTACCACAGCATATGCTGCCAAGTGAATTCTCAGTCCAACAAGGGACTTTTCTCTCCAGCAGTCTGATCCAACAGTTCACACACACACAGAGCTCCCTATGAGGTTTTTGTCCGCAGGGAGTGAAAGACTGGATTTACAGTTTCAGCAACTTTTTTCTTCCAAATTAAATATTTTAGAAGATAATGGGCCAGACGTTTTTTCCAATATCAGAGAACTGTCGGGGTTCAAGCTTAAGTGAAATAAAAATCAAAGTTCTAAGTGGCTAAATGATACACTTATAATTTCAGTGCTTTTCTGCTTCTTGGGTAAATCATGACTGAACTCTTTGGTAAGGTTACTGCAGACTTGGCCACTGTTTGCAGAACATATTCCAAAAATCAGATTCCTGTAAAAATAAATACATCATCTAAAAGGTACAAAGAAAATATAGCTAGCTAAAAATAAGTTACCAGTAGTTTGTTTTCTTTGATAACACACAGTAGTTTGCTCCATTGCCCAAATCGTTTTTTTCTAAGAAGGAAGGCACAGATTTTGGCATCCTTCACCAGATCCATAGAGGCTTCCTCAGAAGGCCACTGATGTCTCATTTTCTTCCCCTTTCCATCCTCCTCCTCTTCATCGTAGGATTCGTAAGAGCTGCTCATAGCATCTGAGTCGTAATCTTTAATAAAAGTGCAAAAGTGTTAGGTTAAAACACTCAGCCATGAAGCACACTGAAACAACTGAAAACCTCAAGACAGTTCATTTTAAGTGAAAGCTTTTGAAAGTCAGCCACAAACAAGTTACTGTCTCAGTGCTCAGTAATATCAATGCATTAAGTTAATTAAAATAAAGAAACTTTGCCAATACGAAACTTTATAGAAGACCCAAACAGACACTTTGTGAATTTTAACAAAACAGTAAGCTGGGAATACACAGCTAAAGTTTCAGGTAGTGTTTCACTATTTTTGAAGAATTATTTGATATATAGCTTCATTTTTTGCAGTTCTTTCATAAAAAAACATCTTCATCTTGCTTTAGTACATCACACTGAGAAACAAACACCCCATATGGCAAAGGTCATAAATATACATTATGGGGCAGTATAAATCCACCATAACATTTCCTGTAATTCCAAATACAGCCCTTGTACTGCTACAATTAGCATTCAACAATCAATGCTGTCCCTTGAACCACAGATTCTGATGGAGGTAAAAGCACTGTGCAAAAATCTTTTGTTCTGTGCTTAGCCTCAGCTGCTTAATCCTGCTCCAAGTCTGGTGATGGAATGGCAAGCTTCCATTTTAATTAAACAATTTTTCTTCAGGCCTTTCATTTTCAACAATGTAGGCAGATCTAGCAGTACAAACTATCGCAGAACCCTCTCTTCCACATGCTTCCTTGTTTATGTGGGTATATGTATGTAAAGCCCTTCAGGTAACACCAGAAAGTCTGTTACCCACTGGCACATGTCCACATGGAGGAAAACTGACTGGAATATTTTTAAAAGCTGAAATTTCATCTAAACATTTAATGTAGACTTTGATATATTCTTAGGCCAGAAGGTGGAAGAAAAACTCCTGTTTGCTTCAGCCAGGCAATTAGGAAACAGGTGAGATGTTGGAGGAGAACTGGAAAGACTGAGAAGAGGACAAGAGAGTGGACTGCTGGAAAGTTCATTCTGCATCAGTTCCTCCCCTATGTGCAGTCAGAATGGAACATACCTCATATCTCTGAATCAAAATTAGATACTCTGATCCAATTTCTGTTTTCACAAAAGCGGATGGAACAACATATCTTCATTCCAAAATGAAATGAAAGTAAAACTTAAAACACTGGAAGCTTATTTTTACAATTGAATTGCCATTTTCTGGTCAATTCTGCTACAGGGTGTTTGGTTTGGGGCAGCTTCAAATGCACAAGTGGTAAAAGCCTCAGATTATTATCAGTGGGAAAACACTCCAACTTTTCATTTGCTTTACAAAAATCAAGAGGAGGATGGAAAAACTTTGGGCAGATATTTAAACTGACACATTCGGAAATGTTTGTTCCAGAGTATTTATTTTTGTGGATTTATTTAAAAGAATATATGAGATCTAGTAAAACTTTCTGCTTCATCCTTCCTACCCCTGAAGAAGGAAACAACACTCTTTTACTTCATTTGTGGTTTTGCCTTGGTTTTGGCAAAAATATGATTCTGAAACAATTTTGTTTTAAGGTAAGAAGCAGAAGTAAGAACTCACGGCTCATATGTTGAGATATGGATACACTATTCTGGTGGAATTTCTCTGTATAATTACTCAGATTTTTCCATTAAGAAACTACCTTTTGAATGCAAGTGTGTCTGGGGATTAAATCTTATCAGATGAACTTGAAACTTAACTGCATAGGGGGGACAATCTTCAAGTGTATTCTTCCCAAGAGAGTGGAGCTGCGTCATTTTTTGCACTCTGAAGATGGGAAGTCTGCATGACAGAGACTTTTCTATCAGAAGACTACATTTTTAAGTGTATCAATCAAAAGGATGAAAAAATGGAATCTGTTTCAACACACTGTTTTTCTTCCCTGTTGAGAACATGATTTAACTTTTTCCTATTGGACTAAAGAATGTTTCACCTTGGATAAAATTACAGGTCACCCCCTTGCCCTTTACAAAAAAGTTTTCTTCTGACTATAAGCCCCATGCAACAATCTTGCCTTATTACTACCAAATTTACTTAGTTAAAGCATTAGTTTTGCCTCACAACATTGAAGCCTATTCTTTATTTTCTTACAGCAAATTCTACCAGCTTCCAAAAAAAAAAAAAAAAATTAACTGTAGAAAGTGCTGATTGGGACTTCAGAGTAGAAACTGAAATTCTGCATGTTTAACACCCTACAGGTATTTCCTCTGCGGCCCACAAGCATTCCAAGTGCAGATTTCCTGTTAGCCACAAGCTGTATGCTCAGCACAGGGACTCTGCTGGCACTGCAGCTGCAGTTTTATCCAAATCTCTGTTTTTAGGAGGCTAAAAGCCAACAGGAGCTTCCAAGACTCCCATCGTGACCCAGGCTAATGGGATCTTTGGGGACCTGCTGCCATATCCTGCCCATCAAACACTCCTCATGTCTCCCTTCTTGCTTTGTGGGACTCTTGGCCAGAGGAGGAGCCTCTTGTATGACTCACAGCAGGAAGGATGCCCACTCTGAAGTGCTCATATCAACCCTGATGAAATTTGGCTCCTCTTCACCACATCCTGCTTCTATTGCTTGCTCTCCAAACTGCTCCATCACATCCAGAACAAGGTTTCCAAGCTCTGAGACACAAACTAGCATGAGGAGAAAGATGTCTCTTTCTCCAAAACAAAGTGCATTTATTAAGTTTATTGAAGTCTCAGAGGGTAAGGATGCACTGATACAACACGCTCTGATGCTGCTAATCTACCAGGTTTTGCACATTTTGCGCTTTCTGAATAATCCGACTTCTTTTGACATTGGCTTTTCACCTTTGTGTTCACATATATTTCCCATGTTATGGGGTGAAAATCACAGTGGACTTTCATGTTATTTGCAATAGTGCATTCCTAAGACTAGTCTGTATTAATTTAGGTATGTTATACAGATCAGTAGCTTCTAATACAGACAAGTCATACATACTCTTGCTTTCATCTACATGCATGCACTTATTTATAAACCAATTACAGGAACCTGGGAAAGTTATGGGTATTTCATTTTCATGACCATGCTCGGCAATTTTTCTTCAGTGCTTGTTTACAGGTAAGACACATGGTTTGTAAGTCACCTTGCTATTGATGACATTACAAAAATATTCCATAGGAATATTTACTTAAAATAATTATATCTATCTCAATAGGTGCATTCTTGCACTTCTTAGAAGAAGGCACTTTTTTCCTATTGTCTTCTCCATCTCAAATACTCCAAACTGCTACAGTTATATCTTTTAATAGACTTTGGTAGCTGATTTTATTCACCACACAACTGGATTTAGTGGACGTTTTGCATGAGCAAAGATGTATTGCTAATTGCACATTGACTTTAAAAGCAACTTCATTACCTGTGAAGAGAGGAATGTTTTTTAACACAATTTTTGAGATATGATAAAGTTCAGAACATAAGAAAATACAACAAAATCTCAGCAAGCAGCTTTACGTGTCTGGAGATACATATACTTAAACTATGGGATTATTAATGAACTTTAAAGGTTGATATCCTAATAGTTTTAAGCATTTAAATGGTTAAGTACAATAAGAAATCAGCTTCATACTTTGTCTTGTTTTTCCCTAGGTTTTTTTAGCAATGCTATTAATATTTGCACTATTAATATTTTTCTACCTAAGCATGGCTCTTTTTTAAAGCCAAAACTCAAGTCAGAAGCTCACTGGGTTACAGGGTGTAGCAGGACCACCCTGCAGCATTTCAAGAGAGGAAATGAAGATAAGAGTGATTCTGCTGCTCTTCTAAGTCCATATGCTATTTCATTTGTTTTCCAGTACATGAAACTCTTTCTTACCTTAAATTTCTTAGGTTAATTAAAAGCTGCTAGATAACATCAGTTGGTGCAGTGTACAGATGAATGGTATTTTAGTTTTAAAGTGACTCCTATGCATGTTTTAAGAACAGAGAGATAATTCAAAATAATTAAAATAGCTATAAAATAGGGGAAGATATGCCTTTAATCTTTGGACCATAGAAAATAATGATTAGTGATAAATCAGCTCTACACAAGTAATGAATTACCCCAGCCAATAAAAAAGCAGCAAAAAGATGGCACATAAATGCTGTTGACTGACTCTGTATAAAGGTCAAGGCAGTCATTTCAGTGTTTCATCAGGGTGCTCTCAGCACAGCTCCACTGAAGGTCTTTGGGGAAGCATTTGGGTGTGAAAAAGAACATTTGGGTGTTGCAGAAGAACATTCTGGTAGACAGCCAGAGGCAGCCCTCTGCCTACTGCCCTGAATGAGTGGTCAAAAAGAACTGCCATGGACATCAGACATGGCTTGTGGGAGCTGCTGTGACCAGTCCATTTCCTTCCACAATGTGCCATCAGAAAGGCTGCAAATCATATCTTTCCAATAATACCTTTTTTTTTTTTTTT
>PYHW01010756.1:825891-876727 GCA_013186435.1 Turdus rufiventris
CACCAACAGAGATGGAGTTCTCAAAAACTAAAAATGCTGAATTGCATTGCTCAGAATCTGCCTGGAAATATCTTACTCACTGGAAGTGATGTACTCAGGAGCCTTCCCAGGACTAAGTGGCACTGCCTCTTCGTAATAGCCCTCAGGAAGGGAAGATGTTGGCAGTGGTGGAGGCCCATTATCTGGTGGCTAAATGAACAAAATAAGAAAAAGTGATTAAGACCAACAAGGTGCTCAATTAAACATGGACAGAACATCTGCTCATGATCAGTGTCAATGCAACCAGCTTCATGAACCCTGCTCTTGTGACTGTTTCTTATGCTAACTATCTCTAAAGGCAAGGCTCTGGAAGTGTCAATTAAATGTTCTTCAAGGTAGTATCTTTTAGATGAGAAGCAAGCCCAGATCTCAAGTTCCTCATATGTTGTTATTATTAAACAGAAATAATTACAGGTTGATACTTGACGTAGTAAAGAAACTAATTATGCTTTGTAACATACTGATACATTTTAAAATCTATCATTATTGTCCAGACCTTTACCTCTATTCATGATAGGGAAACAAAACCTTCTTGCATGTCCTCCAACCGAGTCCTTTGGAGATGATGAACACTCTAGAATCCTACTTGTCATTGCTAAGGATCAAAATCAATATAACAGCTACATTAAAAGAATTTTTCTCTACAACAGCATTAAGTAGTAAAAATGCTGAAAATATATAGTTCTCCAATCAAGAACTGGAAATCTAATGGCTCTGTGTAGGAAAGATATTTCTATGACCACTTTACAGTGCTAAGGCTTATTTATTAGTGTTTTACACCTGAAATAATTCACATTACAGCACCAAACACAGTTTGGTTGGACACTTTAGAAAAGTTAAATAGACTGGCCTGGCAAAGACTAAGAACAGAAAATTTAACTGTATTTTCATGATAAGTGTTTTTTCAATGGCAAATCAATTCTTAATATACGTATTAATACTTATAATGCTATTTCTACATAGTGAAAAGTGAGCTACAAACAAGGAAAAGTTTGAAACATCAAGAAACTATTACACGATAAACTAAATATGTCAAATATTAGGTCAAATTCTAAAATGCTTCCTTTAAATATAAACCTGTTGACCAACTGTTGGTATAATAAAAAAAATAAATTTTGTACTCTGTGACTTCTTCCACATGATTTTACTGTTCTCTTTCTTTAACAAGTACCAAAACAACTGTATTTTATGGAACCCATTCATATTTGCCACAGGTTTTTAGTTTCCTATTTTGGTTTTAGAGAAAACACTGAAGCCTTTTTTCAGTACCAATGATTCATTGCATGATTACAAAAATTAAACTTGAAAGTAGAGTCGCATTTCTGCAGTAACACTTTTTCAATGTATCTTTTTTCATTTTTTTCATGTAATGACAGAGATGCAGTGGCGTTTGTCTGCACTGGAGTGATCCAGAGTAAAACTAAGGGAATGAATGGAGATTCTGAAGTCAGAAATTGGTCGGACACAGACACTTCTGGACTCAGGTGGGCTGAGATGAGGCCACAGATGAGGCCACAGGGACTATGCTTCCCTTCTGCTGCAGACCTGAAGTTACCTGGGAGGAGCCTGAGCTTTAATAACATGTGCCATTAACTGTGGTGAAATTACTTCTGTGGGCACTCTCAGGGCTGGATTCATCTTTGAATATTTCAAAGCTAGACATCTCCAAATCTCATTGTGATTACACACCTATGCCTGTCACCTAATTCTTAACACCATCACTAAGAAGAGTCTCACCTTAGAGTGCTCTGTAGTTAAATTAGGGAGGTTGTTCCGCCTTGCAGGTAAGAGCTCCTGCATTCCCAGTGTGCAGGAAGGCAAGGAGTTAGTGACTAACCCTGCCCTTCAGCTCATCCAGCATGGACTCACCTTTGCTCACCAACTAAAACCAGAAACTTTTTCATGAACAATGAACTGATTTGTGACTGAACCCAGAAATTCCTGGTCAGATTGAAATTTACACTAATAGTATTTCTATTATCAAATTACACAGCTAACTTCTCATGTCACAATCAATTTCAAATTACAGTTGGCAATTACTATTGCCTACAATGTGAACCAAATGAGATTTCCTCACAGACCAGCTTTGCTAGAGAAATTATCTATCAAAGAAGCAAAATAAAGAAAAATATGACTCTGAGTATAGTGACACTGTAATTTTTTCTGAAAAAAATCAAATTGACAACCTGCACATCATGACAAAATAAATGATTCTTTCAAGGTTAGCTGCTGCTGCACAACAGGCATAAGGGACATTAAAAATTATTACATGTTCATTACTGTTGGAAAATTGACAGCAATTTTGAATTGCTCTACACATATAACCTCTGTGTGAAGTGCTAGACACAAGAGGTGGAACTGCCTCCAGAGAGTAGACTTTTCCTCCTCACACAAGTGGGTAGAACCTTGTTCTTGCTAATTGGGGTCACATTTTGTTCCTGGGGCAGTATAGACTCATACCACCCTTTTCATTAGACAAATTAATTTCTTGGTCTAGCCTTAAACCATTTTTTGCATCAGGTGTATACAATATATGAAATTCTTATCATTATTGAACCTCATTCACCCAGGAAATACATGTCCTGAGTCATTCCAATTTTGCCTTGACACAGCACTGAGATTTCAAAGCTGTATTTTATCCAGGGATAAATGAGAGGTTCCAATAAAGATCAGGAAAAAAAAACCAAAACCTTGTTTTTAGACAAAATGTTATTCAGAAAGAAAGAAAAAAGGAAATGAAACACAAATGGTGCTTGTCTGATTTCGACCCTGCTGGAGCACCAGTTACTTCATACAGCTGGGGCGGGCTGGGCTGTGCAGCCAACGTCAACACAGATGGAATCCATTCCTGAATTAACTGGGCCCTCCTCTCTGAAATGCATTTTGCAGTGCTTGCCATAACAAAGTTGAAAACAATTGTAAAAAATATTTTTTTAAAGGCAGAAACAGAAACATCTAAAATTAAATACTTTCTGATAAAAGCAGGTCTGCTTTAGTGTTTAAAATAACTGCAATTTATTAAATACAAAATAAAAACATCTCACTCAAATCTGTACCATAAACAACTACATCTTTTGGCAACTATGGAGCTTGACCACCAAGATACATAAAAATTGCATGTGTACATTCTGGTATTAGTTACTAATATTTATAGTTCTTTAATTTTTTTACTATTGCTAGTTGTATTGTTTTGTTTTTTCCACTCAGTAATTTTTGGTGGAAGAATTTTGATGAAGTTATGAATTATGAATTAAGTCCTTATTCAATAACTTCCCAATAGTTTACCTGAAAAAATAAAAAGGCCATAAAACCCACAAAATTATTAACATATTCTGTATAAAGATTAAATCTAGAAGAACACTAGAACATGTGCAGCTTGAGAGGTATCAGAAGGAGAACCTGGCAACCTGCAAGGAAAGCATTAGCATGAGTTTCTCTCTTTTTTCCTTTTTTGTTTTGTTTTAATGACAGGCATCAGAGAAGAAACCTAGAGAATGTTGCCTCACAAGATAAATACCTCTCTCAGTCACAGGAATACAAACTGAGAAAATAAATTGACATTACTTTTATCTCCTCGTAGGAAAAGGGACAAAGATGTAGTGTGTTATTATCCAGAATAATAGCAATAATGAAACAGTACTGATGAAGATGTTTGTTAGGTCCTGGGTTTGAGACCAACTGAGAGATGTTTTAATTGAAACCAATAATCAGATGAGGTGATCATTACACCACAGAGTTGAGATCTCTGGTGAGATCAGAGACTGGACTGTGCAGGGGGTGCCCAATTCCAATTAACAGGATTGATTGTTGAGAAAGAAACAAAATGGTAAAATTTGTGATCCTACTGGACTCTGAAACAGACTTACATGGACATTTTAATGCAATGGCATATTATGATCTTCCCCTCCACCTGCCCACCTGTATTCCAGAGACCACAAATCAATTCTTTCTTTCTTTAACCTAAGAAGAACATCCTACACTATCGATTTAGTATAAAAAGTATCTAAAAAGTATCTAAACTATCCTACGCTACTTCATTTTCCCCCTTCTGTCCAAGGGACTGAGATAGACAGTAACTTTTATTTTGAGCATGGTCTGATAATCTGGTGACAATATGGAAAGCAGTCTGAAACACAAAGGAAAATAGACGTCATTGTATAGAGGCCTGAGGATATAAAATCTCTTTACACCCCAATGAAGATTTATACTCTGTAGAAAATAGAAAGAAATACCTTCCTTTATGCAATAAGTTAGGAGATCTCCGGGGCAAAGCAGAGCCTGTCAGTAAGCTGTGCTGCAGGCAAACACTGCCAGCAGCTCCAGTGGCACACTTACATTGTGTTATTACACAATTACATTATCAAGCACCAGTTCAGACCCAGCTGGACTCAGAGCCAGCTGATACAGCTGATCCAAAACCCCTCTGTGCTGACAGCAGCACCAACAGAACAGAAATGGGGTCACACTGGGGATGGCTAAGAAAGCTGTTCAGGAGCCAGCAGGAAATACATTTCAAACTGTAAGGGTTGGAAACTGGGTATTAGTACTCGCCATGCACTTGGTATGACAGCCCTTAAATAAATTCAAAATTGTGCTAAAGAGAAACCACTATTGTCAGCAGCTGAGGACCTGGATGGACCTCGGATTTATTCAGGACAAAAGTGTTGACTTTGTGGGATGTTAAGATCATATTGAGCTGTACAATATTAGCCTGAGTGTACAACAAGGAAAAGCTGAGAAATATTTTTCATTTGACCTCTGCTTTATATTCTAAGATTATTATTTCTGAGCTTGTCAGCTGGAGCCCACAAAACCAGGAGCCAAATAATGTGAAGGAAGTCTAACAACTTATCTTCCCAGCTTCCGAGCACAAAAGACAGCAAATCCAGCCAGACAGCTACAAAACTCAACTTTTTGGAATGAAGTAACGCTGTCAGTCCCACCAGAATGGGGTAACAGGGCCACATGATGGGGTGGTGGTGTAGTCCCCCCTGATCATCTCTGACTGCCCGTGGAATTACAGCACACATCTCTACAATGCCAGAGCTACCAGGAAAAAAACAGAAAATCAACAACCAGAGCCTGACCTGGTGGGAGGCCCAGCGCTACAAATCCCAAGAACAGCAGAACTGGTCACCCACCAGCTCCTGCAGTGCTGAACAGATGAGGGCAAGGGGGAAAGCAGAGCAAGTTTCACCAGGCAGAGGATGAGTGTAAGCTCAAGTGGAACTTCTCCTTAGGGGTGATGCTGAACAGGGACTTGAGCAGGTTTAAGGTTAAGAACAGCAGGCACGCGCTTGGCACGCTGTCCTCCAGGGGGTGGAGGAACATCTGACACAGCCTGAGAGTGCGCCTGCTGACTCGGGGGTGAATGCCTAATTAAAGGTATCACTGGAAAAGTGCTTAGCATGTACAGCGACTACAAACACATCACAGCCTCAGAAGGCACAGCCTGGTGATGGGAAAGAGATCTGAGCAGACTTGCTCATGTTAAAGAATGAATCAGGGCGTCCTGTGGCTCCACAGTTTGATCTGAAGATTGTCTGCAGAGCATTTACACATCTACCCCACCAGGAGTTGAGTTACTATTTCATGAGATAAAACACATCTGCTCAGATACCTGAACAATCCCTTTGCCTAGGAAACAGGAAGGCAAAGATGGCAATGAAGAGGACCAAGTGGAAATAGTAACAGAATAACACAGTATATTGACCAAGTAGAAAATCCAGGTGGTTCTTGCACCTCTGATGGCAGTGTCTGTGTCCAGACACAAATTGTCTCAGTTCTTGGTGCTGTATGCAATTACACTTGAGACAGTAAATAAAAACAAAAAGACTGGAGCATGGAATGCATCACTTAAAGGACAAGTAGCTGGAAAGAGTTACACCCAAACTCTGAGGAAGACTGAAATGAAAATAAACTCCAGACTCAATGGAAGGAACAGAAGATCTAACAAAATAATTAAAAGAGAAAGCGAATGAGCCAGATACAAAACCAAGGTATTTCTGTATCATTCATAATTTATAATAAAAGATTATTACACAGCCATCACTCAGACAAAACAACAGGCTTGACTCATGCCCAGCAAAGGGTCTGTGCATACCAAGAAATGAAATGGGCTTTAATTAATGCTAGGGAACACTTTCATACATATTACATGAGAAAAATTAATCTGAATTTTAAGCAGCATGGGGCTCTCAGTCAGAGTTGTTTATTGTGACTGTGCTCAAAGAAGTGTCTGTACTCTGCAGAAAAAACAAAATCACCTTTCTCTTCCAGGAGTTAATAAACTCATCCAAGTGTGTGACAAGGCAATGAGGACAAGGCAGTTCAGTGATTAAAGTGTAGGCAATGCCACTTCCACTGGAGCAATATTGTCTAAGGGCCTGAGCACTACATCAAATTAAAACAAGAGGAGACTTGGTACTTACTGGCCTAATTCCTTCCCCATGTATTTGTGCACAGAACATTAATGAGCATGATCAGGAAAGCAAAAAATCTGGTCCCTAACTCTCAACACAGGGAGAGGGTAATATGGACAGGTATAGCATAGAAACAAGAAATTAAAAACCTGAGGTCAGAAGTGTGAGCATGCTACCATAAATGGTGGGACAATATCCTATGAAATCTGTGACATTAGTAATTTAATAATTTTCCTACAGGTAATTATAATAATTTTCTTAGAAGAAGGCCAAAGATCATCAGTATCTAGTTAAAAAAAGACAAAAGGGCAAATAGTTTCACAATGATCATAAAAATAACTTGGTAAAGAAGTACAATTCTACTTTAACTCATCCAGTTTAAAAGTAAATTCCATTTAAAGGCAGCTGAGAATAGCTCACTCTGGCAGCTTACACATGAGAAAGTTTTGAAATATGGTGAAGTGTATTGCTATAAAGATATGGTATAAATTAATTGAGAAGGTAATTGTTCTAAGTAAAACTTTTCTGTGGTATCATTTGCAAACGTGAAATAAATCATCAACAAAATTTCACCAACCTCAACCACCAAAAATGGAAATGGCAACCAGAGTGTCCTGCAAGACATTGCTAACACAAGAGAGAGGTTATCATCTTTAAGAGAAACAGAGAATAACAACTGTTCTTCAGTGTTAGAAGAAAAAATTAGATGAAACAGAGATTCCCAAGTATCCACTTGACACATGGACCCTTTGCTTCTGTTATGGCACTTTTTTCAAGGCATACTTTAGAAAAAGCACTAAAATTGGCATTTCTTTGGTTGCTGTGCAAAGAATGATTAATATAATTGGTGATATAGCACCTCAAGAATCCTTTTGATTTACAGGTGATTTTTCTTCTCCAAGGACACTGTCTCTTTTCAGCATTTTCTAATAAATATCTAAGAGTTTACCTGCCAGGCAGCCAGATGAAGGGAGTCTGTCAAATCATTGCTCAATAGGAAACCCATTTATATGAAGCACTCCTACGGAGTGACTGTGCATTGTGCAGGAATGGGTTGGAGGAAGATGACCCATTCTTTTGATTCATATCTGCAGGGTTCTGGAATTTTGTGGAACATTTGTTGCAGTTAAATAACTATCAAATTGTCAACATTCCAAGAAAAACAAAACATACACTCAATTTCACTGTGAAAACCATGCAAAATAGCTAAGTGTGCTGTTAGTGTTTGATTTTGTTGGACAGCACAGTGCAATGAAATCACCTACTGTCAGATGTAATACGACAACCAAATGCTCAGAGGCTGGAAGCATTCTGTCACTGTCATGCTGAGGATAATTTATGCCAGTGATCCTCAGGCACATCTGAGCAGCAGGACACACTGGAAATAATCCTACTGCCTCAGTGGAAAATGGACTTCAAGGGAAGCTGGTGACAGTGCAATGATGAGATCCCAGGTGGTAACCAGCAGCAATTTGGAACATGCACAGAGCCTTGGCTCTGCTTTTCCTCCAAACCCATCACTGAGCACTGCCCCGTGCCTGCCAAGAGCAGGGCAGAGCCCCAGAAGTAGCTGCTGGTGTAGAGGTGGATGGGGCAGGCTGCAGACAAGCCCTGGCAGTGAGCAGGTTCAGGGAAGGAGAACAGACAGGACCCATTTCAAACAGAGACCCCCTGCCCTGCAGCTGGCCCAAACAAAGCCTCAGAGCTGCTGGCACTGTGTTCCTGCTCACAGTAATGCACCCACACAAGTGGAGTCTCAGCTCTGCACAGGCACTCAGTGTTGCCCTTAAGCTTCACATCCTTTATCTGCAGCATTTACTCTGCCAGACACCTAAAAGGGCTGAGAACACTTTAGCCAACTAAAGCAAGAGGGGATTTGGGCTTTCCACACCTGACAGAAAGTCTGCTAGACCAGATGTAGCTAAGGAAATGTATAAAAAAGAGAATTACTAGAAGACTGTGTGCTTAGTGATTTTCTTAATTCAAGTATACCTAAGGCCCAACTTTGTCCCTCAACTTTGTCCCTTCAAAGCCCACTGAGTACAGGAAAACTCTCCAGGCTCTAATGTGTTTTAATAACTGGAGACTTTGTTTAAACTATTAACAGTCTGTCTCTTAATAAAACGAATTTTATACTCTTTGTTCACGGGCTGATGAATAACAAAACTAGTAGAAGATTTGGCCTGAGCAAATATGCAGGTCTATTTACAGATTTACAAAGGAAACCTTGCACAGTACCTGCCCACACATAATTCTGGCTCCTGGCACTACTTTAAGGAGTATTGAATTCCTTCCCACCCACACATCTTTACATAAGTAGAAACTTAAACACCAATTCAGACTAAACATTTTTGAATGCAGAAATCCTTGAGTGACATAAAGAGAAACAGTGGTGTAAATGAACCTTTAATTTTCATCACATTCAATAACTGATGGGTTAAATCCAGGGATTTTAAAACAGTGTACATTTTATTAGAAGTTATTGATTGCCACTTCCAGTAAATTCCTATGCTCCATCAGCACAATGTGTTTTCACTGGAGGCTGAGACAATCACTAGATGTTACTTAGCAAGGGGAATAAACTTTCTGTCCTGAATAGCTGTCAAAAAGAGGTGCCAATACAGAATGACTTCCAACTTGCCATGTGAAGAAGGGCAACCAGCAGCTGAATATTCCAGCCTCTGGTGAGCCCAGGGAATTTTTTTCCACTCAGGTATGAAAACACAGTCTATAAGAAGTGGCTAGGAAAGCTAGCTCAGTATTTCTATCACTGCAATTATGTACAGTTCTCATAGAGACTGGCAGCAGTTACAAATTTTTAGTACTCCATTGATTCAGGGTGGATTGAAAATCACCATGCAAGAGCAGTAATGGATGGGAGAATTAGATCTTGGCCACTGTCACTAATGTCCTGTGTATGAAAGGAAAGATAATATGACAGTCTCTGAATGTATCAATAATAATAATAAGGGTCTAACAAAGAACATCTAATAGTGAAAGGTTTCCAAGAAACAGCTAATGATCAATTCCATCATATCAGTGTGACTTCAGAAGAATTCAAAGTCACACTGGGGTCTGAGTTTGCCATAGTGTTCAAAGGACAAAAAGCTGATGGTTGTGTCTTTCCCTTCTGATTCCTCCTGGTCTTTTCCAGGAGAGCAGCAATCTGTCATCTTTTTCACAAATTACAATGTGCTTCCATATTAAAATATCACCACTCATAACCCGTATTTGGATATTGCAAGAGGCTTGGGACATCTCCTGACTCATCTCATAGTGGCACTGACACCAGAAAGGGAGGTGAAATCCACCACTGCCTGACAGCAGCAACAGAATTGCAGAAACACTGGCAAAAATCAGCTTCTAGCACTATGGAAAAACTTGATGAATTCACTGAGGTGAAAAGATCCTCAGTGTTACAGGCAGATCACAAGGGAGGGCCACGTTCAAACTCCACTTTGCCAGGCTCAGCATGGGAAGACCACACCACAGACCAGGCAGCTCTAACTGTGTCAGCTTCCATGGTAATTCCCACAGCATCTCAGAGAAATATTTTTGTTACTAAAAAATCCAATGAACTACTGCAAAAATCAGTGCTGACCTTCTGGACCCAATTCATAATTCACACCATTTAACTTGCTGCAGCTGTACCAACTTCAAGGGAATTTACACATTAGTGTATGAGAAAGGAAAAGGAGATGAGTTGTCCTAAGAAAAACAACTTGAATCTTCAGAGCCAAAATGTACCCACACAAATATAAAAGAATGAGGATCTCAGTTGGTTTCAGTTTATGAAGGTGGTACCTGAAGTCTACATTTCAAAGGCATGTGCTTTTTGCATAATTTTCCAGCCTCTTCTGAACCCTTTCCCTTCTAATTTATGCTGTTTGTATTTTGAATTAAATAAAAATAATCAGTATCTGACACTGTTAACCATGAAATGAATTCTCTAAGTTTCACTGCATAGTAATAAGACTTCTTTTGCATCCATTAAATGCATAATTAATTTACAGTCACAAACCTAAAGCTGGCATTGCTTAGAGAGAAAGTAAGATTAAGGTATTCCATACAACACATTTGTTGTGTTTTTTTTACTTTTTTCTGCAGTCTATAGCATTTTACAAAAGTCTGGGCAGGAGTTGGATTTGATAAATTATTTTCTATGTTTATAAGATGCTACTGGCTTATATACCCCTCAGGACCAGGCATGAATGTGATAACAAAATAACACATTAAAATGAGGCAGAACATCAGCCATCCAGTTACTGTAAGCTGCATCTGCCCTTCCTGATTTAATGAATGTGGGTCTCCATGGATGGTCCTTATCATTGTGCACAAAATTTTCCACACAAGAATGAAGAGATGGATACTTTATCAGTTCAACCTTCAACAGGCTAAGCCACGACCATGCTTAAGCTTCTCTACAAAAACGCTGAAAATGTTTTCTTCATCATATCTACTGTAAAGTCAGTATGAGAGAAGCACTGAAACTTGCTTACAGTTGTTTTTTTTTCCTATAACAAGACAGCTGCTCCCAACTGGAGGACTGAATTACAGATCTCAATCAGTATCTTTGCTATAAACACCTCTAAGTGCAAGTGCATCTGCTTGATCTGAACAGAACATCCCACTCAGAGACTGGGCAGGAAAGGTACTAAATACTTTATCCAAAAAAAAGGAAGTATTCTTCCTTCATTTTAAAAGTCTGCACCTTCATTTTTCAGCTACTGAAAGGAGTCTTTTTGTTAGGCTTGCTCCAGAAAATGTTACCAAAAAAAAGTGTAAGAAACAGTTTGGGACCTGTGTGCTCGGGCAGGCCAACCTCCAATACAGGACAGGTCAACCTTTCCAACTAAGGCTGTGTTGCTCAGACTTCTGTCTGAATTCTGAAAATCTCCAAGGATTGCCATTCCACAGCCTTTGCAGGGGACCTATTCCCAGGCTTATGTCACCACAGGGAATTTTTTGATGTCTCTTCTGCAGGCTGAACCCAATTCCCTCAACCAAAGCAGAGGTGAGAGGAATAATTATTTCCCTAGACCTGCAGGCTCTTCTCCCTTGTATCCATTTCTGTTAGGACTTACCATAAATACATTTTTTCTTGTATACATTTATATAATTAAAGATAACACTCACCAGCCACTGCTGAGGTATTTCTGGCAGAGGCATTTGAGGAGGCGCCGGCAAACTGTTGGCAACTTCTTGCTTCTGGACATGTTCTTTTATTTCTAAACCTGTGGAAGAGCAACAAACATCACTTAATACCTTGGTGGATGCAAATGGGCTATTTTTTCCACATGTGGATCCCATGTCTGACTGTCACACACTGAAATCTGGCATGCAGTTCTGATCACAGCCCACCTCCCAAGGGCAGTTACTGAGTCAGGACTGGAAGAATGCAGGGAATTCAGGAATTTAATCAAGCAGAACAAACACATACTTGCTCTATATGATAATGACATATATGCTGTTTGGATCAACAAATACCAGACACTGAAAAAAATTACAGGAAATCATTCTGAACTGCCCATCCATCTCAAACTCAAAGACTTGAACAACATTCAAACATGCTGCCAGGTGCCAGATAAAAACATTTATTGGGGGAACACACCACATTTGAAAACATCCCACTGGCATCATACAGTGAATAAAACACAGCCTGTGGGCAGTATGTGACCAGCTGCCATTTTTTTGTGTAGATGATCAGTTGTTCCCGAGGCACATTTTGGATGGGCACGGCCATCATGCAGAAACGAGCCCCACACTATCTTTCACGAGAAAGAATGGAGAAGAGGGTAGAAGAAGAGCCTGCTTTTCCTGGAAGTGATGGTGAGACCCCTTTGGGCAAGCCCACAGTGCCCACGTTCCCTGGGCTCCCTGCTGCCAGCAGCACCTCTGATATGGAGCTGTGGTGGGAGCCCAAGTGCCAGGGGGTGCAGGATGCTGTGACTCCCCAGCCTGGAGCACTGCTGAGGGACACCGCCCTAACCAATACACCATTAACAGAAACGCACACTGAGCATATTTTCTCACCATTTCCTTCTTCTATTTTTTTTTAATGACCTTGTAGTTTTCCAGGTGAATTTGGAAAGGGAAAAGAATGAATGTAAAAGCTGCTTTGAGGGTCATTTGTGTCATTGTTATATCTCCCCCACCAGAGAAAAGAGGAATGACCAACTCACTCTGTGCTTTTGGCACAGTAATTTAAATCCCAGCTGAACTCCCTTCATGGAAACAGGATACTATTTATTCTTCTAAATATCAAAAGAAGATTAGGGTGCATCTCCTCAATGTTCTGGCAAAAATTCAGTCCATGGATTGTACCCTGCTTAACCCTAAACCAAATTTAGTTCCTAGTGTTTAGCTGTGTTTTTAAAATATATATTTACATAGTCATATGAATGCCTTTCAGTCAAGATCATGTAATTCTCAAAAATGTAATCAATGATGAAACGTTTCTTGTCATAATATCCCAGTCCCACTGGCTGTGAAGTCATGGGTTGAAAACCAACACTAATATATTAAACTGTCTCTAAAGACTACAGATTCTTCTTTCTTCCTACAAATCAAGAGAGAGATTAGTCTTGGGAAACATTCCTTTTTTCTTTTTTTTTTTCCAGTTTGACTTTTACTCGTTGCTCTTTAGATAGGATGAGTGATGAGTCCATATTACGACTGCCATCCACATCCAAGTCTGCCATGCTTTCTGTAACAACCAGAAGTCATATATGAAGGGATTTTTACTGAAAAAGCTCCAAACTATTCCAGGTGAATGCTATTAACTCTGTAAAACTAGTTTTTCCCCCAGTTTTCATGTATGCCTGTTTGTTTAAACAAGAACCTGCTCTGACATTTAATTTCTTCTACCAACTTACACTGCAAAAAGAGTACTACAGGTTTAGGGCATCAGGTCCTGCTAAGGAAAACAAGCAATGTTGACAGTCATATAAAATCCAGCAAGTTTTAACTCCAAAATAAACTCTTTGTGTCTTTGTTTTTTAGAAGAAAGCCCGAGTTTTAGAATGAAATGCCAAGTGTTTTCTTCAGAACTACGATCCCCTGGGCATGCCAAGGCTCAGGAAGGAAAATAAGGTTTATAGTTTTGCCAACTATTCAGAGTAACCACTGGTTTGGATGCAGGGCAGGTTGAGACCAAGCAGCTATGACCTGAAGAACACATCTGCCTGGTCCAGTTCTCTCTGCTTGATAAATATTAGATGAAGAACACAGTGTGCATTTAGGGGAGATGGAACAAAACAAGGCAAAAGAATTCCCCAAGTAAGAACCCACTCAGTTCTAAGTGTTACTGAAACCCAACCAGCCCATCACAGCAATTTCCACACCTTTACAAAAAACCCCCTAACTGTTCATTTCCAGACACTCTAATGAAGCCAGCCAGTTCCCAGTTCCCCACACCCATCCCTACCATACCCCATTACATGGTTTTCTCCAGAAATCAAAAAATCCTGTTGGATTCACCCTGTTGATTTTTGCAAATGCAACTAAAGAGCTTGAACTCAGCATAGTCCTCAAGCCTCTTAAACTGTGCCAGCAACCCAAGAGCTCTCGTGGAGTTGTGTGGGTGGAGTAAAACAACAATTTGAAAAACAGACTCCAAATGATAGTTCATCTTAGTTACAGAGCACTGTGGGTTTATGCATCTTTTATTGCTTTTAATTTTAATGAAGAGATGAATAGTTTCAAAGGGATGGGAGTACTGAATGTTATAACTGATAAAAAAAGCAGCAGGGTCGGCTCCAGTAAAGTACATGACTCCCTGGGTAGTTTCACAAACGCTCAAGGCCAGGATGTGATGGCAGAGCTCCCAAGGAGGCAGTTCCTCTCCCTCCCTGCCTTGTTCCTGTCCCTGCACCAACCTCTCCTTTGAGCCAGCACCAGCATGTGTGTGGCCTTAGGTTGAACCAGACCAGGGAAGCGACACTGGTTAGGACTAAACCAGCAAAAAGAAAGCAAATAATGTTTGTGCTAGCAGAAAGGAAGAGACAACACATGAGTAGCCTGGGGAGAGAAACTGGATGCTTTTTTAGAGGCCATGCTGGCTTAAATTCTATTCAATTACATAAACTAGAGTTTATAGACATATAAATCATAGCCCTATGATCTCTTATTTAACTGAACTATAGGGTTTCCTTAATTCTAGTTTGAACTAGAGCATATCTCTTAGCAAAATATTCCATCTTGATAAGATGCCAGCAAAGGCATGCAGAACTTGCTAAGTTCTTCCATTAGTTCATAGCTTCAATGCTCAAAACATGTGCTTTATTTCCACTTTGAAACATTCAGCCATCGCACTTACTGCTGTGTAAGTCTAGGAGCTTGTTCTCAGTCATTCCTTTCCTACATAAAGACTAATTATGACACCTCATTTTGGATAATTTGAAGGCATATTTCTGGATCCTTTAATCACTTTTACAGCTTTTCTTTGAAATGTCTACATCTGGTCTCTTTGAAAGAAGGCACTAGAGGTGAGTAAAACGTTCCAGTAACAACTGCACTGAGCAAAGCCCTAGCACTTAACACATGGATCACACAGGGATCTTGGTGAAGGATGGATCCTGAAACTGGATTGCATGGATCTTGTTACAGAGCCTACAACAGGCTTTAAAACCTAAATGGTAGGTGCTGAATAGTGGAAGGCTGTGATTCTGGGGTCTTCTTATCTGTCACCACATGTAAAGACATAGACTGAGCACAGCTAGGAAGGTGCCCTGGTACACAGAAATTGATATTCACACAGTTAAGGCCTCTCACCCTCAAAGTGACATTGAACTGTCTACTGGAGCAATCTCTGCCTGAGCTAACTCCCACATCATGCCTAGGAACTGATGGAGGAGACAAGTCAGCTCAGGCCAAACCAATGCAAGGATCACTCCACAATTTAACAGCATAAATAATTGAGCTGTAGAGTCCAGAAGCATACTCAGCACTGTGAAACTGAGGGGTTTTTGTCCTGGAACACCACCCACAATCCCAAAAGAAAGAATGTGACAACCTTTCCCTATGTTTTCGAAGTTGGCAACATAATGACACCTGACTTCTCAAAAAAGTCAAATGTTTTTCTTAATGATTGTAATGATTGTAAGAAGAACATGCAGTGTCAGCTCAGCATTGCTGAGGTTATTTAGAACCCTAGTAAAATACAGCTGTTTCTAAGCATACCAAATTGCAGGTTCACACCTATAAATTTTTGGGGAGTTTGGTGTATTTTAATGACCTTTTGGAGCATGAAGACCCTTTCCACAGTACGAGAAACTGATATCTGTCTTGTTCTCCCAGTATGAAATAGAAATAGTGGTGGGTCTTCAAGAATGTTGAGATGGAAAAGAGGACAATCATTACTTTAAAGATCTCCTTGTACTTTCTTTAATAAATGGGGGCAAAACTGCCATATTTTTCTAGCACCAGAGAAGAAACAAATAATGAGAAATACAGCTGCTCACAATGTGGCATGTTTCAACAAACTCTGGTATTTTTCAGAAAATCTAAACTGGGGGTTTACAGTGGCAATATTTCTGTCTAATGTAGTGGAGACAGAGTTCTTAGAGTCCAGATATCACTGCATACAAAAAAGTGTGGTAAAAAATGTAAGGGTACTGTTAGAAAAATAGTGAGGAATATTCTTCACTAAAGCTCAGTGGAAAGGTTCCTGTACACAGTGAGTCACTTTTTTTGCACTCAGGTTCATAATCTTGACCAGAAATTGTGCAATAGAAACAGTTTTAGATAGGAAGAAAACAAGAAAGTGAGTCTAATTGCAAAATGCAATCCAAACATTCTGACAACCATTTCCTATCTCTGACTTGGCACTCCTGTATCAGTTATGCACCAGACCACCTCAGTATGAAGCCTTTTGATGGATCTGGATCATGACACTGATGGAATTGTGCTGTGGCCAGCACTCCCTGACATCAAAACTCACCAACAGCATTACTGGCACAATTCACTCCACCAGCAGAAGTGAAAACATTCTACCTAGGAAATAATTCTTTGGCTGGGCTCACCCATGTGCACCCAACACACTGTAAGTGTACCTTTTGCTGTATTTTACTGCTGGACACAAAGGAAAGCATTCAGGAAATTTGCACTTTGGCTTCACCCTGTCTTTCTGTCTTTCTTCAATTTAGGGCTTGTCTTCAGCTCTAAAAGTTATTTCACTGAGCACAGACTTATTTTGTGCCTTCTGCAAGTGAGAAAACACACCCCAGCACTGACCTTTTGATGACTGTATCCTCAGGAGAATGTTAGTTATTACTGCCTTCTTCTCTCTGACAGTGGAAGTTAGATATTCATGGTCCAGAAGTTCAAGAAACAGGCGCAGCTCAACTATTAACTCTTCCATGGCTGAAAGACAAAAAAAGTAGAATTACTTTTCCTAAAAAGTCCTTTTCTCTATTCCCAGTGCTTCTCAATTTTTGTATCCATGAACTTCATAAGCAGAGTTCTACTTTTTTCCTTTCAAGTTATCCCTAAAATCTTGCATCATCCTAAGAACTGCAGTAGCTCAGACCCTACATACAAACATCTTTGTTACAGCCTGATCATATGATATCTCTTCAGCAGGTTTATGAGGAAACCCATGGTACTGAACCACATTTTCATGCTTCAGCTCTCTCATAATTCTGAGATTCTTTGGTCCCTTTGCTTTAGGGGATGTACTATTTATAGTTTTGTATCCTCATTCCAAAATGTCTCCACTTAAATTTTTCTCTACTTAATCACATTTGTTTTTATAGTCTTTTCAAGGCCTAACTGGGTAACTGCTGCTAAGCCCCTTCAGATCTCTAAAAGGTACATTCTTTGCTGCTTACTCCCTTACCAGCTCTTCCCTACTCCTAAAACCATTCTGATACAATTGTTTACCCAAGTGAACCTGGAATCCTTTCTTCCATTTCTGACGACGTGTCTGGATGTTTAAACAACCCTCGTTTGAGATGCATTTGCTTTATCCTGCCTTTGACAAGAGCACAGTGCAGGGAATCCTGCAGATGTCAGCTACACTCCTGCAAGGGACTCTTGCCCTATTCTTGTCTCCAGGAAATGCAGATTTTCCCATGCATTTGGCAACTGTACCTACGCTCTGACTGCTCTGGCAAAGCCAACAAACCACCAGCAAATGCAGAAGATGTGCCAGTCAGCAATACCAGGGCATGAAAACATCTTAACAAAGAAATCCCTGAAGAAGTACGCATGGGCAAGTATTTTCATAGAATCATTCAGGCTGTAAAAGATGTAAAATCACCAAGTCCAACCACAGCACTGCCAAGTGCATCCCTAAACCACGTCCCTAAGCACCACATCCACCTGTGTAACAAGGACAGTGACTTCATCGCTCTCCTGGGCAGCCTGTTCTGATGTTTGGCCATCTTTTCATGGAAGAAATTTTTCATCACATCCAATCTAAACGTCCCCTGCTGCAAATTGAAAGCCTTTCCTCTCATCCTGTCACTTGCTGCTTGGGGGAAAACACTGACACCCACCTCCCTAAAACCTCCTTTCAGGTAGTTGTAGACAATGTCCTCCCTGAGCCCCATTTTCTTCAGCCTAAAAAGTCTCAGCTCCCTTAGATACTGCTCTTTAAGACCTGTGCTCCAGATCCCTAACCCTTAATTTTCTCAAAATCACTAGTCATTTGTACGTATAATTCCATCCTGCCTAAGTTTTTCTCGGTGATGATATTCTTTTATTCAACTGAGCAGTAGCACTGCCATTGCATAAACTGTCCACATTTTCAGGAACTGTTTCCCAAAGATTTTCACAATATATTGGCAGAAAGAGGGTATTTAAAATGACAGGAAAACTCTCTGCGTCACTTCACAATGTAGCTCATGAAAAACACCCCACAGCTATAATGGTAATTTTTTTTGCCATCACATTTGTAGCTGTCTAAATGCTCTAGAAGTCTGACAGAAATCCAGAGTATTTCACAACAACCTTATTACTTCCAGAGTTGTTCAAATTATGAAGCAACAACATATATTCAGCATACAGCTTTCTGAAGCACAAAGGCATAGTTTCACATTTGCAAAGTGGTAAGTGATCACGACTTTAGGAGAAATAAAAAGGCTATATAACAAAAAACAAAACAAAAAATCCAAAACAAACAAAAAACAAAAAAAAAGAAAAAACAAAAGAAAAAACAAAAGCAACACAAAAAAAATCACAAAATCACACCCAAATAACCAGCTCTTTTTTTTTGTCTCAAATTATACAATTTAGAGAGAAGATATGTATTCCATTCTGTGTACAGTGGTCTCCAGCTTTTAAGTATGCTTTGAATATAAAATGCATTAATACTGTTCATTTTAGTTACAGAATATATGAATATTTTATTAGCTATTTGATAAGATATATGCTTTCAAAAGCTACCATTACCATACAATCTAGGCAATCATGCAACCTAATCAGTATGCAGTGCAAGAAATGTATATTTTTTCATGTAGTTCTACAGCCATATTTATTGCTAGTAATTGCAATTACTAACAGTAATTGCATATATTACTGCTCTAATATTTCTTTGCAATGCCATGTTTCCTGATTTCTTTAAGGCAAGGGACTGTAAATAGGCTGAAAGGGATCTCTCCCTTCACCTCTTCACCAAAGAATACTGTGTGCCACAGTCACCTCATTTCTTTGCTGAGAACCTTCACTACTAGGAAGGCACAAAAGGATGAAAGCATCAGATACCTTTGATATGCAAAGTGTACACAACTGTGTTAAGTTATTAAAAATTATCAGATCTTTGCTCTCAGGATCTTATAATCTAATATAAACAGATGGATTGCACAATGAGAAATGAAAACAGAGCAAGAGGGAGTTACCAGGGAAGGAGACAGGGAAGAAAGAGGACAAGAGATAGGAAACCGCTGCTGGAGAGCCTTCTGGGAGCTGGCACCAGCCCAAATCTCTCCTGATTGTACCATAAACGTGTGGCTCTTCTCTCACGCATTTGGAGGAAACCTGCATTGCAGTAGTCCCTGGCGACCCCTTCCCACTGACCTACAATGACCAGCACACCAAAGGTACTGGCATCAGCTTAACTGCCCCAGCAGAGGACAGAAAAAACAAAGTTTTGGTTGGGATGGCCAAGAGGATGGGAAGATGAACCTGATACCAGTGAGGCAATACTTGAAAACTTGCCAAAACAGTGAATTCACATTCACTGCATGTGCCCTGGGCTGTCCAGCACCGTGGTTCAAGGGCTGAGCCAAGGGATCACCAGGGAATACAGAGTACGGCAGGACTCGCTCCTCCTGCCTTGGAAAGCTCTCAGGTGAGAGCTCTGTCAGCACGAAACTGCCTCTGAACAAGCAGCCATGAATGCCAAGTCACAATTCTAGTGTGACAACAGAATGAAATTGTTAGCAGCTGTTAAAAAATACTAGATGTGAACACATAGACATTGTTTCTATCAGGACTAAATTAGGGATGTATTTTCTTTTGAGTATCATAAATATCGAAGTGTGAAGGAAGAATTTCACTTCATGTATGGATTGATGTCAAACATCCAAAAGGAAAGAAGGGAAACACTGCTCCTAGCTAGCCAGAAACACTCTTTCCACAAAATATTAAAAGCATACTTTCCTCTATTAGTACTTCTGCTGCTAAGGAAAGAGCTGAAATACTGCCATGGAGTGTATTGAAATAAAGTACTGAAAACTCTCTTTTCCAAGATGGCAACAAATAAACTTGTATGTACAAGGGAAGAAACAAATCTCCCTGTTGTTATTTTTTGGCTGATTTTCTGGATTAACCTTATTTTCTCCTTCCTAGAAATGTGATGGTGTGCTCACAAAAAAATAAAATGTAACTGGATAACAGAAAATCTACATATTTTCGGTAAGCAATCATTATTTCTTAAATGGAGACTATAAAGGAGGGGATGATGCAAGTCCCAAAGACAAACATACTCTTCCAGTGAGAGATTACCCTTGGAAATCTGACATCACCACAAAGAAAGAATAATAATCAGAAGAAGGCTCTCAAAAAGGGGCCAATTTATTTGACAGATTTGGCTGTATTCTCATTGCCAAAGGAATTACTGGTAAGTGGCAGGTGGTGAAAGGCAGGGTGGAGCCCAGGGATGCTAATCACAACAGTAAGCAGATTTTAGCTTGACTGAGGAGCAAAATCACATTCCATATTAAACAATGAGAAGCCCATTCTATGCTCAATAGGAATTATAGGCCCCTAATGGGCTGCTGAAATTGCCATGCACAAATAAAAAAACAATGATAAATCCAGAAGGGTTTCCAAGATCAGCTCTCAGGAGTTTGAAAGTTTTTCAAATGGTAGCACATAAAAACTATAAAACATAAAACAGCAACAGAATACACCAAGGTAAAAATAATCAGAGAAAGGCAATTACATCACACTCAAGATTTTGTTCCAAACCAGAGCTAAAACCAAATGGGAGTAAAAATGCATGACAATGCAATTATTCCAAATCTATGTTTGTGGGTACTAATCTATAACTATTTTAAAAAAGAATATAGTTTTCACTTACAGATGATTATAAAAAAATCGTAGGGGTGGTTCTATACCACATGCATGATTTAAAGTTTGCTTAAACCAGGAGAAATGACAGGAATGAGCTCATTAGAAAAATGATCAGATTGTTTTTGGTCCGTCCTAGCAATTACAGTATTTCTTAACCTTGCCATAGCACAAATGACCTGAAAGTGATTTTTCAGTTGACTAATGAACTTTTAAAGAAAAAGAAATGCAAGTCCAGGAAGGAGAAAAGAAAGTATGTTTATTAATTATTGTCTTGTCCATACAGCAAAAACCTCCCACACAGAGTAACTTCACTTCCATGCTCGCATGTCTGTTATAAATGCATTTATGAAAATACGTAAGTATACAAATCACAGAAACATGAATTTTATTTGAGCTTCAATTTTTTAGAAGATCCTATTGATCAGTTCCTTGGACATTGCTGAATCAAATTTCTCTGTGCTTATGTTCTCTGTTTAGTTTGCCATTTGCAGAAGTGGAAAGCTAAAACGGAGACCCACTACAAGAAATCACCTAATCTGACTTTGTATAGAATACAGGCCAGAGACTTTCACCTTGTTACACCTCTTTTTGTGGAAAGATGTGTTTTTACATGAAGCACATCTTCCAGGAAAGCAAAAAATCTATGCCAGCCCTAGTTTCATGGGAGGTGATCCCACTTGACTTCCCCAAACAAATTTGATTGGATTAGTGGGTAGTATTGGGTAATCTTCAACTTTTATATATAAAAACTTCTTGAAACAGAGAGACCCTCCCAATCTTGAAAAAAATATCATTGGTATTTGGGTGCACAACCAACACAGCAGAAACCAGGTGTATGTTCTCATTTGAAATAAAAAACAAAATGTGAACTTCATGTTTGTATCCGTTTCTCTTGAAATAGTGTCACTATCCTTTAGTTTTGGATGCTGTAATTTGAATATTTTATTTAAAAGCTCATAACAAACTATTGCTGAGGAAACTATGGCTGTTTTTCATAAAGCTATAAATATCAGGGACACTACAATGAATGCAGAGTCACAAGAAGACAAAAATCTTTATGAAGAAAAATACAAAATCACTTTGACTCACTTCCACTCAATCTTATAATGCCGTTACAAATATCCTGTATCCAGCAATTAATAAAACAGCTCATTTCATTATTATTTTATCATTATCCAGGAAAAGATTTTTACACAGAAGGAGACAAAATCTGAAAGTAGGCAATGAAAGTGTATTTAGCTGAAGAAAAAGTTTTAATTTTTTCAATATGCTGGCAGAAACTAGTTGACATATTTGAAAATTGTATTGAAATCCCTTCCCCTAAGAAATGAAAAGTCTTGCTGATTGAGGAACACCCTGTGATGAGACAGGACTTGATGAGTTTTCTCTTGGTTGCACTCACCCTTCTCTGCTGCCCTGAGGACCGTCATGTACAAGGTATGATGGAAGTACCTGATAAATATGCTAGATCCTGCTTCAGAAAGCGATGATCAGCATGGGGATACATGGCATTAGAGTAAGGAATGGTAGCGTGTTAAAAAAGGGTAAACCCTAAATAGTAAATGCAGCCCTAGAGATGAAGAATGAGTCTGAAGCAAGTAAAACATATAAAAGGATTTCCATTAGAGTCTTTTAGCATAAAAATAATCACACCTCTCTAAAAACTGGCAAAAAAATGTATTCTCTTTAAAATATGGCACTCCCCAGCCTGTAACAAAGGTTCTTTCCAGATAGCTCGGGGCAAGAGAGGCAAAATTGATCTACTAAAAACTCCTCCTGTCTCATACATATTTACAACCAACCTCAGTGAATGTCAAGGGATCACTTCAGCCACACCCACATGTATTCCTCCTTCTCCTTCTCCTTGCTTCAGTTCTCAAGGAATTATCTTTTTAAAAACCTTATTTCCAACAAAACTATCAAGCTCCAAAAGCTACTGCTGCAATACCTGGGTGATAAAACCAGAGGTGTGAAGGCATTAAAGAATGGACAAGAAACTGCCAAAAACTGCTGCCAAAAATCCTACTCCATCAGTGAATCCTACAGCCATGCAGTGAGTGACAGCAATGCTGGGGTGTAATCTATTAGCATAGGGTGGATGGATAAAGCATTTATTTTTTAAGGTTCAGACCAGTGTTTAAGCAATGCCACAGACTTTGGAGAGGAACATCTGCTTTTAAGGAAGTTCACAGACTCACAGAAAAAAAATCCTAAAAATAAAACAGAGAAGAANAAAAAAAAAAAAAACAAAACCAAAAACCACAAAAACAAAAAAAAAAAAAAAAAAAGAAGAAGAAGAAAATAAAACAGTGTTAAAGACATTTATTTTTATTTAAGCACCAATTATCTACATAGAACTTAATAGGTAGCCAACAAGAAAAAAAATGCTGGTAACTAACTAAATAAACTTGCAGTGGACTTTATAAAGCTGTTCAAGACTTTATTAAAAAGTATGTTTTCCACATGAGATTTCTTTCGTTCCCCAAATGAATGCAGCATATTTTGTAAAGCACGTGAACATGGATTTTAGCCTCACTGGGTGCCCAGCAGGCTGAGAAAGTCTCACCCTCCTGCCTCTGTGCTCTCTGTGGACACTCAGGTTCAGTTCTCTTTTTGGACCCCTTCACCCTTCTGCAGCAGGACACTGAAATTTCTTGCCTTTAACTTCTGCAAAAGTATCAGCTGACATTGTCCCACCAGGACAAGACATTCCAGGTCCTGTCTGCTGGCTCCTGCATTATCTCACCTCTTCCCTCTCCCAAACCACAAAAGATAAGCAGCCAGTACAGAATTAATGAACAGGCTGCGATTCCACAAAAGAAAAGCAGTTCCCTCTGATGATGAAGACAGAAAATCTGTGGTAGGAGGTGAAAGTCCGTGCCTGTCTCCAAATCCCAGGGGAAATGGGGCTCAGATAAGGCTGAGACACACAGAAACAAGTGACCTGTGGCAGTGAAAACAAAGGGAAGCACTGCAGCACCCCTTGGGAGTTCTTCACTCAGGTCCTCAGCTGAACACACATCCATTCTTAGGGTAGAATCTCTTTCAAACTTATGAATAATTACATATACAAGAAGAAATGTGAGACAGCGAATTAAGGAAGTTAATGAATGGAGAAACAGAATAGCAAAACAATGACAAAGAAATACAAATATGGCAATGGCAGAAACTGTACATTGTAATTTGGTATTTCTGTATTGAGCAACATAATTTTATTATCCACATCAAACAGCAAACTTAAAAATTGTTCAAGTCTGGAGTCTGATCATGTCATCCATACGAGCAGTACAACTGAAAGTTTTCCCTTCGTGAATCTGGAGCTCCAGACTTCCAGTGTGCTGCTAAATTAGAGCCAGAAATGAGATAATATTGCATTTTATAAGAATAGATCCAGAAGTTCTCACATTTGGATGTGAAGATGGAAAAGAACTCCATTTTTTTCTGTCCTGTGACATTTTTTCATCTGACACTTCTCACTGCTGGGTTCATTATGCAATGAGTAACTTCTGCCATATATTGATTACTGTCTGATGCTTTCCCCAAGGAGAGAAGTATGTTCTGCTTTTTCTGTCAGGCTTTTGAAAATTTCTATTAATAGATATACACTGTGATATAGATGACACACATGATCCATAAATGCATGAAATATATTCTCCACTGAAAACAGCAATATATGCCTTTCAACAGTGGGTTCAGCTAGCTGTGATAAAGTAGGAAAGCTGTAATTCTAAAATGGGGAATTTCAATTCCCTCTACCCCTGAGGTTAATTCTCTGAAATACACCAATGTCTCTCTGATTTTTCCTCCTTCTGGTTCTCCTTCATGATAACTATGAAGACAGGAAAATTAAATATAGTTTTAATTTTATCGTTTATGAAAATAAATAAAAAAATAAACTAGAAAAAAAAATTGAGCTCAGTCAGCCTGAAGTAAATTATTCCTTTCAGTTCTTTCACTGAGCACACCTCTGCAGCATGCCAAATGAGACTGACCAAGGCTCCCCACGTAACCCACCCTGGATGTGATCCAGGTGCCTCTGGGATTGGACAGAGCTGCTACAAACGAGGGCAACAGCAACACCTTGACCAAGGGAAGAGATCAGCCAGAGTGGGAGCCACACTGGCTCCACAGAGAACCTTCAAGGCTCCTTCTTTGTCTCCATTTGTCAGTCAGTGATCAAAGGTTACACTTTCTCTCTAAAATAAGATAAAATTAGAAAGCACATTTCAGAAAACTATGAAAACCTAGGTCCTTGAAACTAAGTTATATTTTCTTACAACAGAGGAATCAGAATTCAAACAAGTGGACTTTCATATATTTGTTACAAAAGAAGAGGTCTTAAAGAATATACTAATAATTAGGTCCAATTAGTCAACTGAAAATCTGCCACTTGAGCTACAGACTGTACTGGAATTCAAAATGCTATTTTGTCAAAAAATCTAATTTTCCCACCTTTAAAAACATACAGAAACCTTGTCGTTTAAATATTCTAGCATGGAACGATGGAAGTGACAGTGAGAGCTTTAAGCAATGGCAGCAATACAGATGAGAGGCTCATTGTCCTGGCAGGACATGGGCAATAACTTTGTTGGAACCTGAAACTGGAGCACGCTGAAGAGAGGAGCACAAACACTCTGGCACAATTTTCGTGACTGGGTTTAGACCCCATAAATTTCATGTAAGAAGTTGTCAGCATGCCACCAAGGTACCATTTGAAATACACTAATTGGAAAGCTGAATTATTTTCAGTATCCATAGCATTGATGGATGGTGATTTCCATCTCCACTACTGATCAGCCAGAAAACAAGACATATTCAGAAGACAAAAATAAACTTTAAAAAATTCTCTTCACAACAAAAAACTTTGGGTCTTTATCTGGTGTGCTTCATGCAGTTTCACTAAAGCCCAGTTAAATTACTGCAACCCTGGACATGCAGCAAGTACTTGGATTTTACAGAGATTTCTTTTTAATTATGGCTGTGCTCTGAATTTATCATGAAACCAGAAAACATATGTTTAAGAAACAGTAATAAACTGCTGTCAACACCTTTCTCTCAGGCTGCTCCAGCCACCTTTCCTTCTCTATCAAACCAGCTTTGCACCTCTTTGGAATACAGACTGTGCTAGACAGACTTACCTACAATATCCCAGGGAAAATTCACCTCCATGGCTTGCATAATTTTCTGTTTTCTGGACATTATCTAGTTTTTTTACATCTGGTCACTCTGCCCCATATGTTTGGAACAGCCTTTCTTTTCCCTGCCAAGCAGCCTCCCTCTCTCCCATGAAATCCCTCTTTCTTTCAGCATTCCCTTCAGCAATAATCCTCACATTCCTCCTTGACCAACAGTTGCACCACGTCTCATCATGCAGCTGGTTTTTTTATCTACCTTTGGGTCAGACCCTGCAAATGTTTTCCCATGGTAAAAAAATCCTCCCAATCCTTCTGATCAGTTTCACTAACCAAAGCAGCAGGGTGAGTTCACAGAGACAAAAAAAGAAGTGTTTTAGTTATTAACATCTAAAAGGCACTAATTTCATTCGTATGCAAAAGGAGCAAAGCAGACAAACAGTCAGAGGTCTGTTCCTCCTGCCAGCAGTGGGAGAATGCAGCTCTGAGGATGGGAGACCAGGGCAGCTGCCAGAACATATCCTGGCACCAGCATGGGCACTGCCTGGCCAGCTGTGCCAGCTGTGCCCTCCCCTCACACCTGGCTCCTTCCAATAGAGGTGGTATTTACAAAAAATAAATTTATTATTCCATATTTAAAGTATTTATATTAAAATATATTTATATATTATAAATATTCTATATTTTTATATATAATATTTAATATAAACACATATCTGAGCTCTGAGGACATATGTCCAAAATGTTACCATTACCAGTGGTTCTCACTCACTCTGTGTCTGGCTGCATTTTTTCAGGTCAAGGAGATAATTTATTGTTTGTAAAAAGTGGTGTCACGGGACCAAACTGCACAAGTAACACCAGCTCCTCATTGCTACAGCATCTAAAACCTTCCTATCAGGCCACAGGAGGGAAGAAGAAAAGCCCTTTACATCCTCAGCATATTCTCTCCGTGACTGCTCATTTGTGCCAGCTGATGGATGCCATAAAGATAAAAATGGACCATTGGGTTCACAACAAAACTACTATATTCAAACTACACGAATTACCTCTGAGCACACTTCAGCAGCATCACTTGGGCAGGGAAGCTGCATTTTATGACTGAGAGGTTCACTGCATGCCCACTTATCCTCATCAAACTTCTGCCACAGCTGAGGCAATGTCCTGATCAACCAGAGCGTGACCAAGGGCTGGGTGTGCCACCAACCCAATGCCTTGTTTGTCTGGATGAGATCCTGGATGGTTTATTTAACCACATTTACTAAAAGGTGTTCCCCAGTTCTTCCCATATTCCCGAGTAATGAAGATGCACTGCCAAATGTCCTCCCACAGATCTCACAGGCAAAAACCAGCACCCTCCCTCAAGGGAAAAAACAACACAGCAACGATTAGAGTTTCTAGCAAGTTTGCACATTTTCCTGAGTTTATGTGTTTTGTTTTTCACAGACTTATAACCTAACTAGGAAACCACAGACTGATGCATCTGTTGGTCTCGGTTATTATCAAAAATGTGCTGACTCTCTATAAAAGTTATCCCATTGCATCATAGCCCAAATAAGCAGTGTCAGGCCCATGTCTGGCAGCTGAGCCCAGCGAGGATCCCTCCCAGCCAGGCTGGGACTGACCAGCTGGGGTGGCCGGGCAGTGGCCGCGCCCTGCCCAGCACCCACTGCAGCCAATGCACAAAGATAAAAGCCATCCATGGCGAGCATTTGCATCCTTGCCTCATCTCACCATCTGCTGCTGCTGCTGCTCACTTGAAAATTAATACAGTGGCTGCTTGCACCAGAAGCTAATGCTGCATCTGTCCTCATTAGGTCATTATTAGACTACTCGTGCAACCCTCTTTGCAACTCAAATGGAGTGACAGTGGCCTCTAATCTGACAGCATCTGTCCTCCATCAAGAGAGACCAAATTGTAGACCCTGAGACAAACTGGACTGAATCCTCCTCCCAGTCTGTGCTCCTTAACTTTACCTTTCTTCTTCCCCCATACACTCTAATCAGAGTATAAAAGTAAATTAATAAAGTGTACATCTATTTCAAAGAACATAAATCTTTCCCAAGCAAAAGTACAGAAAACTCAGGACTGGTCTTGCTTGTATAAATTACATCTCCCAGCCCAATTTTTAGCTGCTGTTCATGGCTGTTAAGTGAAATTGCATTTTATCATCTTGATCTTTTATTGCTAATATTTTCCTATTTGCATCTGATTTGCACTGCATGAAGAAAAGCAAAATGTGAGAAGAATCAAGCATATATATTGATGTTTCAATTCTCATACAAATCTTAGCTCTGTGGCCTTTAATCCAGAGAAAGCCTCAGAGAGACATTCCCTATACATAAATTGCAACATACTGATTTTAGAGAAGGACTAATTTCATAGGCTTCAGGGGCAATAGTCTGAGATAGAAAGCTGTTCTTTTCCATGGAAGACACACTAGAAACTTCTCACAGGAAGCAAATTGAGCATTTTTAAAAGCCTCCTAGTAAAATGTATTTTACCCTACATGTATTTTTCATCACTCAACTCAGAAATTATTTACAATAAGAAAGTGAGCAGTCAAATCCACTTTAGCAGGTTTTAAGGGAATTCTAGCAAAATGTATCTATCTACAAAAAGCCAAAGCCCAAACCACTTTCCTCCTGTTCAAAGCACTTTGAAAATTAAGTGAAGAAACTGCTAAGATGAATGTCTGCAAACATTTTTTTCTTAAGCTACAGTTTGAGAACCATGGTTACAGCTAACAAACTTCTAAAAATAAAAAGGGAAAAAAAAATCTAAACCCAAACAACATTAGAAAGGATAGAATGTTCCATCATGTCCTAGTCCTTTCTAGATCTGTCTGAATATTTGTAGAGGCTCAGGACAGATATATGCATTAGCAATAAAATAATGCTAGGCAACCTTGTTCATGTCCTAGAAGCAAGAAATGGACAGACAATTGGCAAAAGGCAGAAAAGACCAGGAGAAAAATAGAAATTGTTTAAATAAGCCCTTGTTTTGGAGCATTTGAGAATGGCAGAAAGGTGCTTCAAAAAGACCAGGTGGTCCTGATGAAATGGAAGGAACATGAGAAGTAAAACAAGAGATGGGTCATTCATAGTCTATGAACCTTTACAGCAATCTTTGAAGGAAAACAGAAAGGTTTATCTCAGTTAACTAGGTTGTTTATAGGAAAGAAGCAAATGTGTGCTTGGGGTAAGGCTTTTTGTCTTTGTTTCTTTAATCTGTTTTCTCATGATTACACTTTTTTTTTTTTTTAACCACAACTTTTCATAAGAGAAATGCGAAGAAAGGCAGAATCAGCTTGCACTTTCTTTTCATTCCAGATGGCCAAGTGACGAAAACTGACTAACAGCTAAATCAAGAAATTATGATGATGAAGGCATGGATTCTAAAAAAAGTCTTTGCAATTTTTCAAGTCAGAGAAACAGGAAAGCAAATATCTCCTAACTTTTAGAAAGCAGTGTTCATTCTCAAGGCACTGGAGACTACTCCATTTTCCTATCATCCTTCTGGGTTACAAAGCAGCACTCTCTGTGGTTTGCAGATGGGAAACTGAGGCAGGCTTAGTGCCACAGAGACTGTCACAGAGCTTAACCTGGCACTGCCACCTCAAGAAGCAGCTATTGCCCAAACCACAGCTTTCCCCAAGCCCAGGCTGTCATTTCTGCCTCCTCTCTGGGCTGGCATGTGTGCTTGTGCAGCCACAGGATGGACTGGAGCAGGGTTTGATAGAGGTTTTAAGAGCAATACCCAGTCATGCTGGAGTAACTTTATGGTGGAACATGACCACAGACAGACTTGTACCTAAACTAATGCTCCATGAAGCTCGTAGGGCTGTAGTGACAAACTCAGGCTGTTTTGAAATTCCTTTTACCCTAGGATCAGGCAATAGTGGGGTAATGAAAGCATCATGCTGTCCTCTGTGTCCTATTTCCTGATATATCATGAGTGACAGGACACACTGAGGGCTGCTGTCCCAAACACAGCACATGCTGGGGCAGTTCTGTGCACACCCTGGTATTTCCCTCATGGGGACACCAGTGAAAAATGGGAGAAATTTCATGTTCTGCAGTTATCTAAATCCACAAATTTGGTGTCCATCTAACTGCTGTGCTGTAACACCAAATGAGCCCTACAGACCAAATATATACATGTTGAGTGTGCAACACTGAATGTCTGAGACACAATCTCAGATCCAAAAAGCCTTTGTTAATGATTCCCATTAATGGTAAAGTTCTCCCAGTGTCAACAGCTGCTGAGATAATCTAACTCATAGCACATCTGAAAATCCAAATCAAGCTGTGGCCCTCTCAAGATAATGTGACTAACTTTATCCTTTTCTGACAGTGTTGTCTATTTTTGGCTTTGTAATGAAAATCTAAATGGATCTAAATCATGTGACCTGAATGCAGTGGAAAGTTCTTATTGACCTATTGTAGAAGAGAATCTTCAAAAAGCCCAAACTCCCAGATAGTAAATCATTAGATATTTGCATTAGAAAATTATTAAACAAATTGTTAAAACCATATAGAATTTACTACTACGCTATGAATAACTTTAATGACATTAAATTTTATTGTGTTTCTACACAAAGGCAGGTTTCCCTGACTTTGCAGCCCTGCGAACGGAGGCAGATCCCACTGGCAGGAGCTGCCTCCGCACAAACCCCAGCATGGCCTGACCAGATGTGCAGATGTTAATAAATAATAATAACGATGATGATGATGATGGCAGAACCATGTAAGCATTCATGACTTTCTAGTTTCCAGCCTCTCCTCGATCTCCAGTGCCAAACCTGCAGAGCTGGCTGGCGAGCAGTCAGGGGCTGACAGCCGTCCTGGCAGCGCGCTCAGCCCCCGGGGCCCCTCACCTCATTATCCTGACATGGAGCAGGAGGATGCTGAGCCACTGCCAAGCAGGAGGTGTGGGCTCAGAGGGACACCCAATCTCCCCAGCCCACTGGAAGGACAATCACAGGTCACCTTGGGCCCCAGACCTGCATTCCTGGCTTGCACTAGCCTGCAGACAAATGGATTACCTAGGTTCAGGAGTAGGGAGGAAGAGGACTGGATTGCAAGCCAAGGCAGACATTATTTGCAGCATGGCTTAATTAAAACTACTCGGATTTCATTTTTTAACCTCTCATACTGAGAAAGAATAAATGATTCAGAATAAAAACACTCAGCCATGCCAACACATCACCCCCATTGGTGGCCACAGATGCAGGGCACAGCCTGGCCATATGTGGCTAGTGTCATCCTCTGACACCATGACACCAGCAAAAAATTATATCACAGGCTACAGTGAAACTGTATCCCACTGTAACAGCTCATCCTAGAAGCCTGAAACAAGATGAACATGGAGAAATAAAACGATAGGTGAAAATTATCATCATATTCAAGCAAACTGCATGCACGACTCTGAAATGTTCATTATAAAATTCCAATGGTCTCAGTTCCACAGCCCTAAGAGACTGTATGCTGAAATAATGAAAGAGCAAGGGTGGAAGGGGCTTGGAATAGAAGTCAGCAGGTGTAATTATTATTTGGAAAATTCTTAGGCACTTACTCTTCAGAGCACTGCATGAATATTCATTAAGCCTCCCAGCTTAGGAAGCTTCAGGTTTGAGTGCTGGTATCTTCCCTTTATGGATAAAAAAACAAGGCATGAAAGCCTAGTTTCAAACATTTAAATGGAACTTGAGGATTGCTCTTTCTCCATAGTCTCATCAAGTCTTTTACCAATTATCTTCCTGTAAGGTAAAAAGAGTAACAACTAAGTGACTGTGGAGAAAAGGAATTGCCCCAGAACACTACAAAAATAAATGGCAAAACCAGAGGTGAATTCAGAACTCTTCTCCTCTGGGAGCACTACTTAAGTGTAGCAAATCGTGAGCTAATAATACCACTCTTTAGAGCTCTGCTAACAGTTTCCCAAAGCTTGCTCTGCGAGGCCACAGCTCAGTGATCCATGGAGCAGATCAATGGAGCAGCGCTGTCAGCAGAGCTTCAAATTAAAAGCTAAAAGAAAAGGGTTCATTGAGCTCTTGACATAAATTTTAGGTTCAGCAAAGGTGCCTTAAAAACACTGCTCTTTGGCAATCATCACAGTCAGATGGCATTTTTCAGAATATATATCACCTTTGGAAAGCAACATTTTGTCAGGGAGTGTCTTGCAAGCCCCACACATTCTGAATTGCAGGATTTGCAGCTGAGGACACCACAGCAAACACCTCCTGGTGTGTTAAATTAGAGGTGGGCATCTAGGGTAAGTTAGAGAAGCCTGAGCCACACACCAGGGCAACAGGTTTGCCTCAAAAAGCTTCAATACCATCTCAAAAACATAGAATAAACCATCCTTGCTACAAAGCCTGTATGGAAAGCCTAGGAAGCAGACAGATAACAGATAATAACTGTGCCCAACACCTCTGCCCCTCCAAAATTAGAGGACCAGAAGAAAGAAAAAGAAAGAAAGAAAGAAGTATTGCTTGTGTCTTTTAAAACACATATATGAAAGCAACATAAGAACTCCTGTGTATGCCATCCAACTGTTAAGTGGCTTTTCAGCTATAGAATCTGAAAGCATGACAAGAAGTAAAATGTAGCTCCACGGAGTACGATCCCAAAGGTCTGCCAGCAAGCAATCCAACCTCTCTAATTTGTTCAGTCATTTCTAACTTTCCCTGAAAAGACAACAAGGAATTGTAATTTATCCGAATTTATAGCATATTCCTTTGAGTAAAGGACACAAGACAGGTCATTGGTACTTTGGAAGGGTTTAATCTTCTAGGTGGTCTAAGTAATAGTGAAGTTTTTCCAAATGAACAAATAAAAATGTATTTTCTAGTCTTTCCCACTTAAACAATATGAAGCTAAATAATAAGAACTTTAAAGAAAGTACAGTAATTTCACGACTATAAGGCGCACCCTTTTGAATAAAATTTTGGCCCGAACCCAGAAGTGCGTCTTATAGTCTGGTGTGCCTTATATAATGTACAAAGTTGAGAAATTTGCTGAATCCTGGAGGTGCACCTTATAATCCGGTGTGCCTTATGGTCGTGAAATTACGTAAATACAATTCAAAGAAAACAACAATACGATACAAATGGCAGAAACTTGAAAAATGTAACTGAAAAGTATAAATATAAAATACCAGCATGAATGTATCTTTTGCTAATAATTCTCTACACAGGGTAGGACAGAGACCAGACAGGGTTATCTGCTTATCAGGGATTAGTAAGAAACTTCCACAAGTCTGGTTATGCCAAGGTGACCAAAAAAATGGGATGAAGAATGCCCCTTCTATGAATTTGTTAGAAAGCGGAATGTCTGGCAACAGTGCGCTCACACAGGGAGAGACAGGAGAAAAAGGCTGCATTGTCTTTGGCAGGATCTTAGCAGTATTTGACTATCATCGTGAATTGTCCCTTTTTCTGCCCCTACACTGGAGCATGTCTTGGTGTCAATAAACCAGCAGAAAAGTCAAGGGCAAAGCTGAGTTCAAGGAAAATAGTTTGGGTCATAGTTTATTTGCTTTTTATTTTGGGTTTTACATAATTCTATGAAATTCTTTTCCAATTTACATGTTTTCCAAGGGCATTGAATCTTCATTTTTTCTTATAGGTTCAGGACCTCATAATGAGCCTTTCTGCTGCCTTTTGGCAGCTTTGGACAGGCTGCAGCCTTATCTGTCTTCTCAAAATTTTATTTATTCTCTTTGCAAAATCTTATTTATTGTTGGACACTGGTGTTGAGATCAACCTCCTTAGAACACAAGTGTGTATACACAGCCCAAAACCCTGCAGATTTCACAGTCCAAACATTCACTCAGCAGAAAATCTTCATTAGCTGTGTTTCATCCCTGTCTCCCACCCCCTATTTATTTTGGCATTGTATAAGAATATGCTGTATTCCTCAAAAAAGAAGTCTCCTATATAGCAGGATTTAGGTAAAGTATAATTTTGGTGAACATCAATATAATAGCCTGTCCAGCTGTCCAGCTGCTCTTTTCACAAAAAAAAATGCTTAACTCCGTTGCTAGAGCCACAGCTTCACTATGGCAGCAAGAGAGGTGGAAAAAAAGGAGCTCCCATCCCAGAACTGAAGTTTCCCTGTTTGCAACATCACATTCCTGTTAACTGAGCAGTTGTGAGAGCCTCCAGTGAAAGGCAGTCTACAGGAACACACAGACCACTGCCAAGGATGGAGCTATGTCTTGGTGTACTCTTACTATGAGGACGTTGTGAAAGGTTAAATGGCCATTTCCTCAGCAAGAATCAGATGCTATGATGAAGATCCAGTGCTCTTCTGCACCTCCTCAACCATTCCTCTCTCTTCTCCTCAAGACCATAAGAAACTGCCACACCAAGAGGAGAGATTTGCAATATGCCAAGCACAAATACCATGTGGAGAAGTGAGAGATCCCCTCTGAGAAACAAAGACCTGCTCAGGAGTCTTCTATCAAGAAATAATACAAGTGTCCCACCAAACTGAAGTACTGAGGTAAGAGTCAGAAGATTCTCTCATTTATAGGCAGTGCTTCAGAGCCATTTCTTAATGCTTTAAAAGCACAAGAACATTTAACTACACCTCGGAATAACATGGTGTTGTACGTTAGAAAAAGATGCTCTGGAAACTTACCATGAAAATTACCGGCAAATATCCATTTCTTGGCATCCTTGTGTATTTGGAGAGACCTTTATTTAGTTTTAAAAAAAAATAAATTACTAAATAAACATGCACATTATTACTCACATCCAGGAGGAAGTGTGACTTTTCAGGAAAAATGAACTTTCTGCTCAGGCAGTTTCCAATAAGAGCTCAGAAGAATGAGTGTAATACAAGTCAGATTTATTAGAAGTTAATTAAAATCATCTGTCTTATGAAACTTCTTTTTTTCTCCTCTAAACTCATGTTCTGGAGCAGAAATAAATTCCAATTGTGTTCCAAACAAAGTAAATAAAATATTTTGTAACTTCTGCTATCTTCTCAATTGTAGTATTTATGATGAACACAAGGTATTTATTTTTGGAGGGCAAAAAATGAATGCTGCTATTATTTTAGTCTATTTTGTGCCTTTTTAACAGTCATGCTTTTCATTCTTTTCAAATGCCTATTAATTTTTGGCATTAGAATTCCTTAAAGCAATTTTGCAAATAGAAAGATACTAACTCTGTGTCTTTACATCATTATTTTGCATACTTTTCCACACACGAATTTTGTTCGTTTGTTTTTAAAATTCACAAAAGTTCAAAATTTTCAGCACTTCTGAGAATTGGCCCCTATTATCAGTTAAAATATCATTATATATTAACCTGCTTGGAAACCAGAGCCTCTTCACTTAATCATAAACACTACAGCTATAATCTGACCTAAGTAATCTGCCAAATGCTGCGCAGGAGCTGGTGCCATTTAGGATGACAATCTAATTCTTTCTGTTTCCACAGTTGGATTTTATCCAGGGGATGATTTTTTCTTTGAGTTGTATTTTTTGTAAGCTAATTTGGGGCATTTTGCCTTTGGCTTGGAACATTTTCTAAATAATACAGAAACATAAATTTGGACACAGTGTCAATGCCATAATGTGCTACTTTTATATGGTTTCATATGAAAAAAAAATTTCCCTGTTACATCAGAGACAATTCTAATAAAAGAAATGGTTCTAAAACACCTTCTTGCTTTCAGGCACATGGGAAATGTCACTCTGAACAGACCTGCAGAACCTATAGCAAACACAAAAGTTAACCTGGATCTTTTTTCTCAGGCACATCTAGCTAGAAAATGCAATTCCTTGCTCCTACCCCAATTGTGGGTTGTTGGGAAAGGGTGGAGCTGCCCTGTCCCCACTTTCTGCTGTGGGTTTCTGGCATTTCCCTCCATCAAGGTCCAGCCTCAGCAGTGCAGTGCACCTCAAATGAGTGCAAAAGGAAGGATTCCTTTTTCTTGAATAAGAGCCATCTCTCACCCTGTAGCTGCACAACTGTTAGATCTGGTGCCTTCATCAGGAATCCAACCAAGTCCTTGGCAAAACAATCCAGTCAGGTGCTGTAATCTTCAGGACTGCTCACTTTAATTTTAAAATTACTCTGGAGCAACTCAATTTCCAACTATTTTTTGTTCTTTTTGCTAATGTCTTAATCTGAGGTTTAAAATACAATCTTTTGATAGTCAGATTTAATCACAAAATCCATTTATACATTCAACAAGTCACTCTTATTTCAAGAGAATGCTTTGCTGTCATTAAGATACAGAAAATTCAGAGCTGTCTCCATGGAAGTGACTTCTAGACTTTCATTAAATACTTCATGCTAGTGCTTTTATATTAGGCCACTGTCTCTTGGAACTGCAGACCTGATGATGGTACAGGTTGCATTTTCTGAGGCACAAAACAACTTTGCTGGAAGCTGAACCTCTCTCCTACAGACCCTTCTGAGCACTTCATGCACAAAGACATGCCCTGGAACCACCCTTTGTGCTGCAGGGCCAGTACTTGCTTTTTCTTTTTGTCAGTGATGAAGTTGCTAAGGAAAATAAAGGGGAAAAAAAGATTTCTTAAAGTGAAAAGCATTGTTTCAAAACAGTAATGCAATTAGATCTGAGAGGTTTTGGGGGAGACTTGCTGAAGGGTAGATGACACCTGGGGAATCTTCATCTTTACTAGCTGTTAAGGTTTACTCCTACAAGATATTAAGTAAAATACACCAGTCACAGCCATAATAATCTGAATTCATGGGACTAGTCACTTTTTTCATAACATGCTCCTTCTGGACTCAGCTACTCAGAGATTCAGACCTTGTTCTGGGTCCTGAGAAGGCTGGTACATGTTCTGGCAGAAAGGCATTCTTTCATCCAAATGCAGCAGGACACATACTGATAGATTCATTACCATTCTCTCCTGTAATCACCCTGTCTGCACCTCACTCAGGGAGGCAGAGCTTGATGTTCTGCATGAAGGTTTTCCCTATCTCCTTTATTCTTAGTGGATGAAAAGTGATCTGAAATGCTCACATTCTTCTGTCACAGAATCATAAAATGGCTGGACTAGATACTCAGGTTGATTTTTCTACATATAATCCCATCTGCCACTAGTATTTATCTTATTATTAGGACAGACCCAGTTCTTCTATCCCTTCCATTCTAGATCAAAGCTACATTCATCTCAGGGCTTCATCCATACACAGATGTTGTAATTATACTGAAGGTTATTCTACTGTGTCTGAAATACATCTTGGTCATGAAAACTGAAGCATTATTTCTAAAAGCCCAGCAGGCACAGCACAATAATGTAAGGGAAAACTCCAGAAGATACTCTCCACTAGAAGACCTCAAACCTGATACACACAAAATTTTTTCTAGGTAAAAAAAACTTTTTTACATCCTGGGAAGTTACATTATTTGTTATTTATATACTTAATTATGCCCACTACAGATATATTTTCTGCATTAGTTACACCAAAGCATCTTACTATAGATGCCTACCAATAATTAGATAAGACTTCCAGCTCATTTCACATTAGCTAGAAGCAGCCTCAGTCATGTTAATGACTTGGAGGTTGGCTGAATTTCAACTAATAACCCAAAGATGAATAGATGTACGTATCCAATTACTTCAAATGTGTCCCTTCAAATGAACACTAACAGAATGCTTATCTTTGTATTCAGAGAGCAAAAGGGAAAAAAATTAGCCAGGCTGGCAGAAGCCATTTATTTGGCATGTGTCTGAACTAAACAGTAGATTTATTAGTTTCAAGAATAGTGTGGAAATTAGAATTTCCATGAAGTCAAACACACATAAAATTGTAATCCAATTCCAGATTTCTACTACAATCTCTGAAATTACATACTTGACTCAACTGTCAAATTTTAAAAATCCAGGAAAGGCTTCGTGGCCAATCAAAAAGATACTTAGCAAAAGCAAGCTGTTATACAGGATAATAATCCTAACAGATGCCACTGGTGACTGTGTGGTCCAATTTTCCTTTCTTATTCTTCAGCATCTACTGAAAAAGTACACAGACTATTTCACATTCTGCTTTGAAACAGGTAAATAATTTATGAGTAAATAGCTTCTAAGAGAAAAAAAAAAAAGTGTTTGGTAAGTATGAGCTGCAACAATGAAAAACCTGCAAAGATTGTTAATGATGTGACTGCTAGTTAAAATAACTGCTGATTTTATGGCACCAAAAGTGGAGAAATCAAATCTAAAAAATACAACAAAAAAATGAAGAGATTATGATCTATGAATATATATTTTAAATGACAAATTTTGAAGTCCAGCTTTTTTTAAACACTAATAGTCTGTTTGTTCGTCTATTTTCCCTAACTTAATTTGTATCACATTTATGAAAGTCTTACTACTACCAGATGTATTATCTTCTTAATGCTCCAGTGAGAAACGAGCTACCTATCCTATGTGAAGATACAAGAGTACAAAATGGTGAATAATTAATAATTTATCATCATATCTGGACTAAAAGCATTAACAATTTATGACAAAATACGAATACACTGAGTAAATACAGTTTTTCCCCAGAGTTCTGTTAATTTTGAAAAAAACACAAATGAGAAACCACTTCTCTGTATTGCATAATTGTGCCCACATGCATTCACTGCTCATGAAACCCAGGTCCCTGGCAGATGGGACACCTGCTCTGCAGCCCAGTGTTACAAATGTATTTTAATCTCAGCAGCACATGGGAAAGTGTATTAAACCCCAAAGGCATGCTATACCTGTCCCAGTGGCACACACACCAGACAGATACCACTTAACAAGAAAATCAAAATCTCAAGGTTGTTGTTCAGTCTCAAGGTCTAAGAGAGCCAAAGAAAGATCATTTCTCTGCTGGCAGCCAAAGAGGGACCCTCAGTGACAAGAGCTCAGTGTAACTCCAGCTCTGTGAGCTGACCCAAGATGGGATAACCCTGTTGAGCTCCTGGTGGTTTCAGGCTTCATCCCACTGTAGGTCAGGAAACAGTGGCTTCACTGATCAGATATGGGAAGCTGAAAATTTAGATTGCAACATTTTAGTCTCAGGTTCTTCACGTTCTTCCAGTACAGCTTGTGTTGACTTTATTTAAGGTCTCTGACAACTGTGACAAACTGACACCTTCTTTTCACAGGTGTTGCAATACACTGGAGATTACTGATGGAAGTGGTTAGACTGCCAAGGTGCCTCTTCAAACCATCATATCCAACACTTAACACAGCCTGATTCTCATGAAGGACACCAGGGCCAAACCACTGACAATGTAACTTCTGCACAAACCAAATGATCCAACAACTCCTGTAGTAACAGGTCCCCATGTGCCATGTTAGCTGACATCATGGAGTAAATACAACAACACTTTGAAGACAATTACTTTAACCATGTAGTATTCTGTTAACTTTCATGCATTTACTTTTTACTTTACTCTGATTTACAAGATCCAGTTATATCCCTAAAATACTTAACACAATATGTGGCAGCAAGAAATCACTTCTTTAACTCTTTGTACTTGTGTGTTCTTTCACTCCTCATCCTGGTCCTCCTGGAAAAGTGCAGCATCAGTGACAAGATTCTGTTTGTTAGGAATTGTTAATGCTTACTGCCAAAAAACCACACATATATTTTGCTAGGCAGCAAACTTCATAGAAACAGCATCACATTATTTATGCCAGAATCATGGAGACCACATTAAACATTTTGACATGGTGGTTCACACTGACATTTAAATATTTAAGAAAGAGGGGTGTGATTTTTTGGATGTTATTACACTCTCATAATTTCCAGGGAGCACTAGGTACCTTCTTGATCTTTATGTTGAACATAAAAACTCCATCCTACGTTGTCTTTCTGTTACTTCCCAGAAAAACTATGCTTGATATTAGAAAACCAAGATGTATTTATAACTGGTTTTTTTGCAACTTTATAAGGAAAAAGACCACCAATTTTTGCAATTATTTCTAAACAAATTTATCTAAACAAAGCTATTAACAAAACAGGGCAGTCCGCTTCTCAATATCAAATCAAACCATCCATCTCTATGCAAATACAGAAAAAAGTCAGAAGTTTCCCCATGGATGACTCCTTCCTGACAGAGAATCTATCATTTGAAACTCAAAAACTACAGGAATCTCCTAGAGAGTGAATATCCTCTAACTATTCAAATAAAAATTAGAATCCTATTTTTTGCAACGAAAAATTTATTGCTCTTACCTCATTATTACTAAGACATTAGCATGGCTTTTTCAAAACATTCCAGTGGCCTTCCAAACTGCAAAACCTGCCAAATTCTTTGACTCAGATGCCATAAAACATTTCTAAATTGCTGGAACAAGATCCAAATTTTGTTTTATAAAAGTATAAAAAGGATATGAGTAAAACCGTGAGTTGATTCATTGTGAATGTAACATATGTTAAAGGGTTTCCGGGTCCTGTTACTCATTATGAGAAAATAGCAATCCAGATACGCAGATATATTATGGTGGCTCCACAGATTTAGTCTCATCCTATTGTTTTTGGTGGTTTTCCCTTTCATCTAATCATCTGCATCTGGATTTTCCCTAAGTAAACCCATGTAGTCCAAAACCAAGTAAATGAAAGCAGTTCCATCAATGAAAAGTGTGTACTTTCTCTAGTAATATTAACCACACACTTTCTCTTTGTCAACAGAGTAAATTGGACCACAGAGAAAACAAACCTTTGGAATTCTCAACATTCAGTCATATTACTATTAATTTGGAGTAGTTCTATAATTTGAGAAGACAATAATGTAAGTTATAATTGAATTTATACCTAGGTTGTATACAAAGAGCTAGAAAATATTCTCAAGGTTTTTTTTAAATCTTATTCTGAATATTTCAGTTTTACACCTTAGCAAGTATTTACAGGCTGTTCAGTAGTTAATACATTCCATATAATCAACCAAGCAACCATCATGATACTCATACTTAAATATTTGATAAAACATGTCTTTTGCTGCAGGAACACCTGCTCAGCAGACTCACCCAGTTCAGATGTGGGATTTCCACCATGTACACATAAGATACAGTAACTTCACGGGTATAAGGTGCACCGGAGTATACGGCACACTTCTGGGAGTCGGCAAATTTCCAAACTTTGTCCATATATAAGGCGCACCAGACTATAAAGTGCATTTTTTTTTGCAGCGTGGATCCGCGCACAACAAAGTAACAAATTAGTAACTGAATCCCGCGATCACGGGGTTTGCTGGTAGGTGCTCAATCTACAAATATTTTTCACAGATTGGCGTAGCCTTTAAATGCAGCCCCAGGTTCCCTCCCCTTGCCACAGGCCCCGTCACTCCCGCCCGCCCCTGGCACTGGCTGGCACGGCTTGGCTCGTGGCTTGCATTTCCAGGTTGGCAAATTTCCAAACTTTGTCCATATATAAAGCGCACTTACGGGTTTGGACCAAAATTTTAGTCAAAAGGGTGCGCCTTATACATCTGAAATTACTGTAATTCCTGCCTTTCCAGATAAGCTTTGCAAGAGATTCTGGGAACATAACTCTATTAGGTTCACAGTCTGCCTTCAGGCACATGTAGGAAACTCTGGGAATGCATAGGTAGAGTAAAAACTCTTCTGTAGCTCAGCCCCATCCTCACTGGGAAGCAGCAAGAACAGCAGCTCACACCAATGACTCAGCCCTTCCCTTACCTGCCCCTGTTGAGCTCACTGCCTGCCCTGAAAACACCTCCAAGCTGCACTCAGGGTTTTGGGAAGTGTGTTTGGGAAGGGAACTAGACAATACCTGGGCAAGTGTAGGAGGAAGCCTGCAAAAGGATTGATTTATGTTCATCTGCCCTTCTGGAGTCTCAGCAGTCCCAGAGCTGCAGCTTAATGGAAGGCAACACAAGGCTTAAAATTTGTTCAGCACAGTTGTCGGTTTTTTGATTTTGATTGTTTATTTGGGCTTTTTTTGCTTAAACGAAAGGCTGGGATTACAGGCAAGTATAAAACAAGTTGAATTCTTAACACAGCTTGTGATGGTCATGTAAAGTGGAACTGCGTTTTCTGAATTTCAGGAAGAGTCTTTCAGAGAGTTCAAGTTTGGGTAGTGCTGGGGGAGTGAGAGCTGTTTTGACCTCATTTGTATAGAACAGCATTTCCATGCTTTTACTCTCAGTTTTCAAAAAAGCAGAGGGAGTTTTTTATTTTTATTTTTTTAAAGTATTTTTAACTTTTAAACAAAGCCAAAAGTAGTGATCCATTGCTTTGGAGCACTGTGTGGGAGGGAAGCGTTGCTAAAAAATATCCCAAGATCCTCTTCAAAATAAACCCTGCAATCTCCTCTGCCCCATCACTTGGGTTTATTTTTGCCAGCACACTGATTTTTTTAAATTATTTTTTTAGTTTCTTTTTTTTCTATTTGACTGTAACGTAGAACAAATATTTATTCTCAAACAGAAACATAAAGCCAATGCATTCTTTGAATTGTTTTGCTGACTCTGTTCCTTCCACAACACAGTTTGGCTTTTAATGCTCACCACCCATATCAAGCTGCTTTCAGGGAGCAGCACAAAAAACTCCAGGATTTCACTTAATATTCAGTATTCCTCTCCCTAAGGAATGGTGGTGTCATATTTCAGCTTTTGCTTTGTATTTCCCATTGTCATGTGTCTCTGTGCTCTTTTTAAGATCCAATTTAGGCAGAATATATTTCTGTGGGGCTCAGAGCAGCAAAAATGTGCTTTTAACAAATAGAAAGAGCATGTCAACAGGGAAAAATTAATGGAAGAACCAAAAAGGGAAAAATACTAGCAAGCAGAGTGTGATTGCCACTCCAAATTCTCATTTTCAGTCTAAAATGTTTATAAAAAGTGGAATCTTAGCAATTATAACTGGGTGTTTTTGCTTTTGTAGCTAAGTGATTATATTTGACACAGCTTGAAGCCAGTTATGTTTATACAACTGCGTGGGTTTAAGATGGAGAATCGAAGTTTGCCAAAAGCAATTGAACCATAAAAGTCACTGAAAGTTTTCATATTACACCAGAAGAGGAGAAACACAGATATTGGTGCTGTGCTCTAACCAGATAGCTGAAAAAAGAAAGCTGGGGTTTTGCTGGTCATATTTTGTTAGAAATGGTATTTCCACAATACTTCAAAGAAAACCCTTTTTGTGCTAAAGCCACTTCTAAAGCAGCAGTCATGAGAGGAAGCAGGACAAGACAACAGAAGCAGGGGGAGGAAGGACAGACCACAATGCCAGGAGATGTCTGCTCAGCCAGAGCCTCTCCAACATTCCCTTCTTTACACACTCAGCTGGACATTTTCCTCCTGAAGACTTAGGCTTTAATAAGCTCAGACTTGCACACCACTCTGAGTGGACTGACTTTGCAGGTTGTGTCCTCCCAGGCTGGGTCTCAGGAGTGTGGAGCTGACTCAGGACAGAGATGGAGTGAAAAGTGCCAGGAACTACAAACTGAAATAAAACAGCAAGCACGCCCCAGCCTGCGAGCAGATGGTTTTCAAATTCTGGCCATTTGAGAGGCAAAAGAGGATGGAGAGAAAGGGGAGGTATTGCTGCTGACAAGAGGTGACAAAGCAAGCAATCCTGCAGCTGCTTTCAAAGGTGAACAGGTGAAGTACATGTCAATTTTGCTATGACTGTAGAATTGAATTTCAACACAATAAAAGAAAAAGAACAGAACAATTCCAAATATAAAGTTCTGTGGAAGAGCAGCTTTGGGTGAACATGAAACTGAGATTTGAAAAGAACTATGAATGTGATAAGTGAAGCAATGGTATTTTAGCATTTAAAGCTTCCAAGAAGTCAAAATTATTTTTCATTAGTTACATACTGCATGACCATCATACTGTATTTAAGATGGGGAAACAGAAGCTGTCAGGTCACTGAAGACAGCAGCCAGGAAATCCAAGCTACCCTCATGGAAAATGTCCTTTACTGTTGTTTAAGTTTACTTTGTTTAGACATCATTAAGCATCAGCATGAGGAAAGATCAATATTTCACATGGGAAAGGGTTAAAAAATATGAGCATGCACAAAACATAAATAGTTTTGTGTTCAGTCAAAGAATATGGCTGAAATTACCATTGATGCTGTTCATCATTCTCATCCCAGGTGAGACCAGCTATCTCACTCCTCATGGAAATCAGTCCAAACTTTCACCTGGCAATCAAACCCAACCTTCAACCTGTTAGCCTAAGAAGGAGTGCTTCTAACATGCATTATCAATCTTTTTTGAGTCTTACATTCTGTCTGGTTCTACCCAAAGAATATATGGGGAACATGCTGCTTTTCTCTTTAGCCTTAACACACCTGAAGACTATTATGCTGCCACTCCTTTTTCTCTCTGCTGAACAACTGAAATCCCTTCTGCAACCTCTCACAGGTTGCATCCTCAAAACTTTTGAATATTCCTTTTCCGTTGCTACTGAAATCTCTTTTATGGTCCAAATTATGGCTCAAGTACAGGGTCCCTCGTCAGACACTGCTCTAGATGAGGCCCTCTCAAGGTTATTTGGGCCCTGAGGATTATTTGACATCTCTTCCTGACAACACTCCCAGTAAAGTGTTTGCCTGTTACCCTGCCAAAGGCTCGCCATCAGTCCTTCAGCCTTGGCCAAGATATGGCCACTACATCTTGCACCATAACGCATGCAGGTATTTGATTCTTGCTGGAGGTAATGCAACAACATGAAAGGTAACACTTTCACCTTAAATTATTTCTATTACTTAAACGCGGGTAAGGGAGGGCAGGGATGACATTTTATAATGTTACTGGTCTTCAGCCTCTGCATAAGCAAAAAAAACACCATTAAAAAACTCTTCAGGGTTTCATCACCAAATTTATCATACCAAAGATGAAGAACAAGTGGGGAACACTCACCCTAATTGCCTAAAATAATAAACCTTTTTGTCATCTGGGCATGAGACAAGATGACAAAAAGCTGCAAACATCCCAGCTGGTGGCTGTCTGAAGAAACTGCTTTGCTCCAGGCTGGGAGACCCCTTCCCACATGCCAAGATTCTGCAGAAGGCTTGCCAACTCCTCCCCCATGTTCTAAAAGTCAGTTTTATGACAAGCAGAATGATGGAAAGGGAAGGATTTGCAAGTGGATAATACAAATGATGTGCTTAGGAGTCCAGGAACAACTTCAGCCTGGACTTGCTAAGCTTCTGCTCAAGCACTTTTTGAGTAACAGTGTCAGCACAGGGGGAAAAACATGACATAATCCAACCCCTCCTGATATTACTGCACATCACTTCCATCAGAGAAACAGCTCTGTGTCTGCCTGAAGCATTAGCAGTGACAATACATATATAGTTCAGCTGACCTTATCCTTTCATGATAAAAAAAAGTCGTGATGAGGAAATACAGCTCTGCTAATATGACAAATTAGGAAGTTGTAAAGAAGTGGACACACAACAAAGCCCAATTATGGAGCAGAAATAATGGGTTATTGGCTCTTTTCTATCAGTCCTGAATTGTTACCTAAGTTCAGGCAGGAGTAAAAAAGACAGAAGAGACACTACACAGGCCCTTCACAATCAGCTCATCTCATCAGAATGACACAGATCTCTTAGGGCTTGGACATCCCTTGGCATTGTTGCCAAGGATATTCCTCGCCCCCCTCCCCTTGCATGGAAGCTGAACCAGTCTTATTTCATCTGCTGAGCCATTGTGGCAGGAAGAGTCATTTTAATGCAAAAGATCCCTGTTTCTTGTTAGTATTTAAATGCCAAGCAGCTCAGCAGCTGAATCATAAGTAACTCAGCCATGCATGGGTAGAATTAACTTCAGCTGGCCAAGAAGGGCACACCAGAGCTCTTAACCAAGCGTTTGACAGGCTTAGCAGTAAAAAGCCTGTGCAGAGCTTGTCCTAAGATACTCCTTTTCTTTCTCCTTAGTTTGTCATGATACAATTTTCACAGGAAATAAGTGATCTTCATTAAAGATTTAGATCTAGTCATGTTGAGTTGTATTTAAGTGGAAAGAAATCGTGTTCTTAAGGAATCTCTCTCATGCATGTCAAGGAGTAGCAGTTTAATTCAGAGTAGCTGTACCATGTAAATATAATAAAAATAATAAAAAAACGTGGAAAAGTCAGGACAAAAGGTAATTCTGATATTAAGAGTTTAAATTCCAAAGGTATTCCTCTACTTCTCTTTTTAGACTGGCATGAGATAAATCATATACTCTGTGAGAGGACAAGATGTTCAACTGAATGTAAATAAAAAATTCCTTTTGATGCTCTCTCTACTTCCCCCCTTCCCTTCTCCAAGATGCTCAAAGGGTGCTTTCATCTTAACTATTTCCTGATTAGAGAACTTGCAATCCCTTAGGCCAGGCTGGATGTTCTCCTTGAAATGAGTCACCAAGTCTGAAAAAGCAATAACTGGACAGTCACTTTCTGAGATACTGAGATGACTTTCAGTGCAGCCTGTACAAGTGAAAGAAGCACACACAACTATGTAAGTAGGTATTCTAAGTCAGATGGTCATTTCTGGCTTTTTTGGTTTTTTTTTATCCCTGCCTTTCCTGAAATCTGTGCTTTTACAAAACGTTAAAGTTAACCCAGGCTGCTGCTGAGAGGGACTGATGTCATCCCTGATCCCTCATTTCCATGACTTCCTTTGGGCTGAATTAGCATTCCTGGGCTATGGGTGAGCCAGAGGAGGGCATGGAGCCAGCTCACCACGCCAGTGAGAGCTTCTGCTGGTGTCTGCAGGGCAAGGGCAAGGAAGGAGATGAGCTGGATCATATCTTGTACTAAGCAGCAGCCTACATTCAGATTTAAAATCACTGTGAAACATCTCTGGTGCAGATGTCACACAAAGCTAACGCTGCACATGGTCTAATCCTAGACCTATGTGTGTATAAAGATGTCCATATATATATATATATATCTATATATATCTATATCTATATATATATATCTCCACACAGCTATACATGCACATACACAACTATCCTCATGCTGCTGTGGGTGGAAGCACGACAACAGAGGACAAGGGGTGGGAGAAAACATCTCTGTGTCCTGGGTCAGGCACTCAGGGTATGGCAGGAAGGCTGCAGCTCACTCCCCGCTCCTCAGAGAACTGCCCCTATTCCTGTGGGGCTTTCCTTGTTTATCTGAAGGACTCAGTAGCTCTGTGGGAGCAAAAACAAGGCTGCTTTTATTTTCCAGTATTCTCAGCTTCATGCAGCATGCGTGATTTGGTCAGAGAAATTTGGGGCTCCATAGAACATATTGTAATAAAACACCTGAAGGAAAAAACAGTAATTATTAAAAACATATGCAAAATACTTCTGTGTATTACACGTGACTCAGATGCTCTAACCTGCTGAAATTATCAGAGGCAAAGTCATCAATAGCCTAAATGTTATAATTTTCAAATGAAAGCAAAAGCTGCAAGTAGGCTCACCTTTAGCTTCCTCCTCCCTGGGGCAGAGCATTCCTAGCAGGGGTGTTATCCTACATCTCTGTGGAAAGCATTATCTTCTGACCACAATGCAGCACCATGGTTTTAAAGACCATGCAAAGAGTGGGAAAGTTCATTCTGAATAATTCTGTGAGAATTAAACAGTCCTGTAGTCTTTCATGTTTTACATTAGGGACATCGTTTATTTTGCCTTCAGAAATTTGGTTTAAGGTCAATCAATACAACATCTGTAGAGTCTATATTTTCTTACATAAATAATGAACCAATGGGCTATCATAACTACCGATTTTATATTTTTTGATTTGTGCTCCTACCTGATAATTAAACAGAAGAGAGTGCAACTGGATATGCAAAAGTTGTAACAGAGGAATTGTACACAGTTACCCACATCTCACATTCCAAAGGGAATGATTTAATTTGTTGATTAGGACATCCAGGTGAAATTGCATACATTACAATTCTCAATTCCACAGTCTCATTTCCTAGAAGTAAGATCCAAGCATATAATTAAACCCCTTACAGTAGCAGACTACATACATGTCCTTACACTGTAAGATGAATTTAATAAAGCTGTTCATTGGAAAAACAGTTGACAGGTGTTTTGATTTGTGCTGACATGTGACAACCAAGAGGAGTGACCAATTTAAAAAATACCTTCTGGCAAGATTTTGAAATCCACAAGCAGCATGGCAAATGAAAGTATTAAACAAAAAAACAAAAAAACAAAAAAAAAAAAGAAAAAAAGGAAAAAACACAAACCAAATCCCCACTATCACCATAAAAAAACCAAAACCAAAACCAAACAAAAATCCCCCAAAACAATAAACCTCACCACTCAAACAAACAGAAAGAACCCATACCCTTTAAGCATGGAGTATGGAAGGGTAGAAAGTTGTTGTGTTTCCAGTTTATGAGAAAAATGGAAATGCATCTGGAGCACTAGGAAGAAATCTCTCCTGGAGGCTTTTAGAATTCCCCTGCAATGGATTACATGTACTCTGTTTCTATATATTCTATATATAATACATTTATAAATGCATGTATTGTATTTATATATGGTCACATATATGACCTACTGTCCATAACACAGTTTAAGTACCTTTGTTTTTTCTACCCCACAACCTGCACTCAGCTAAACCAATTCAGCAACAGGAAGCACTATCTAGTTTACTTAGAGCTTCTGCTTCTACAGAAAAATCCAACAGTCCAGGAAAAGCTGAAAATCCTCAACAGGACTCAGGAAAAGCTTCCCTAAATTAAGCAGAAAAGCATCAGGTCCCCCTGCAAAGACCCAGGGTTATGTGTCACACAGGAATTTCAGTGCCAGGGATGAGGTAGACATAGATTTGAGTGTCCTTTCACAGCATGGCTTCTCTAAGACATCCTCCACTGACCCAAGAACAACTGGTGTAAATATAGATATATAGAAATATATATAGATATATATCTTATATATATATGTTATGTATGTATATATATGTATATATACATAGCAAGATACATAAATACAAGCATATTCTGTAGAATATCAGAATAGCAACAAAAGGAGTGATTGGCACTAGCTAGTCATACTGAAAGAAACTGGGGTCAATTCTCCCCAGATATATTTGTGATCAGTAAATGTGTTGCATGAATTAAAAATTCATAAGTTTACATCATTTTTCAACTGAGATCCTCTCTCAATGCAGGCTTGTTGAACGGTATGTGGTTTTATTCCAGAACTACACTTCCAATACATTTCACTGGATTAGGTCAGACCTCACTACTTTGTAGGGGAGAAGACTAGTTACAAATTAGTTTTAAATCAAGAAATCCTACCCAATGTTCTATTTGTTAATATCCTTGTGCAGTGAAGAGGTGTAAGCACCTATATGCTATATGGTTGCTAGTACCAACCAATTTCTTCTAAACCAAGATCAATAGTGAAAGGGAGGCATCTCCAGAGGGTTGCTCCTTGCACTTTAAGCCCTTAATCCCTGCCCAGTCCTTTACATTTGGTTGCATTTAAGGTCTTTAACTGTCAAAGAAATCAGCAGTTCTCTGGACAGAAAGGTAAGGAGAGCTGTGAAAATATATTTAAAACAGATCTCTTCCTACCAACGCCTACAGCACCTTGTGCCATTTTGCTAGGGATACTAGATACAGTTTTGAAGAATACATAGTAGTATTCACCAAGGCTTGATGCTCTCATTTAGTTCTACCTTGCCCTTTTGGTTAATATAGAAAGCTAACAAAAACTCCAGCTGCTCAGTGTATCACAAGCCCTTGTAAAGAACACATAAATGCACACTTGCCTAAATTAAACAGCAACCACGTGGTGGTCTGCACTGAGTGAATGTCATCTGTTTATGAACAGCACTTTCTAAAATACACTCTACCTCTCCAACTTTTAATAATATTTAACTTATCTCTTTCTTTCCACAAAAACTATTTAGGTAAAACAATACAGAAATAATCATCTCGTTCCAACCACTAATGACTGCTTCTGGGAGGTCACCTACCATACAAGCGGCATGTAGCCACACAGCAATTATTCAGCCTGCAGCAGTGATGGAGAACTACATTCCTTACAAAAACAGCTTCAGCTTATTAAGTCTTTGAACTATTTTTAAAACTTAAACAGCAACAAGGAGTCAGACAAAGGCTGATACCAGTAAACAAATATCAACAAAGAAATAGAGATCATGGGTTGTGTGCATTGTCTGCCTTAGAGGGTAAATGAAGGAGCTTCACAAGGTGCTCTGCATCTTCAGAGGTCTGCAGTTCCACCGGGACTTTTGGCATGGTAATAAACATGTTTAAGTCTCTGAACCTTTCCACTGGATTCAATGCAAACACACGTGTGTAACAACCTCTGCCTGACTGCATCTCATGGGCAAACCCATTTCTATAGATGTTCATTTCCAGCTGAAGTCATTTGAGTGCTGTTGCAGGTTTACAGTTTCCAGTCATCTCTATTTAAATCTACATTCTATGGAAATTACTGCTCTATTACACTACCTCAGAATGATAAATACAGTAATTTCACAATTATAAGCTGCACCATTTTGACTAAAATTTTGGTCTGAACCCGAAGTGCAGCTTATAATCAGGTGCAGCTTATGTATGGACAAAGAACGAAAAGTTGCTGTTTTAGTTTGGAGGACAGGTGTCTGCTGAGAAAGGCAGGAGGTTCTCTTTGAAATGGAGAATGTAAACCCCGTCCTTCCAAATTATTTTAATTTTGAAATCAAGGGGCTTTCAGGCAAAGATACAGGAATTAGGAATAACAGTTCTTACTAGGGAAATTAAAATAGAAATACAGT